>JAQQAE010015196.1:0-12132 GCA_029823295.1 Pseudamia nigra
CTGTTTTTGTAAATAAATACTTTCCTTTGCACCAACTACTTGAGTCTGCTTTTGGGTTCTTGCCAATTCGTAACAGAGGGTGATATAGTTGACCACTGACCCTGGATAACCTTTTGATCTGGGTCAGTGATCAAATTGATACTAAATTGATGTCAACTGAATCTTGGAAGAATCACATCGGCGCCCACCTACATATTCAGTGCAACTTAGTGGCACCCAGTCTACAAAGGGGCTTTGGAACATAAAGGTGTTCTAGGAGAAGTTCTAGAACATGAAATGAGGGTGTTCTGGACTACACAGAGGTTGTGGAACATGAAAAGGTTCCAGAACACAAAGCCCTCTTGAAAATAAAGGTGTTGTAAAATATGAAGGAGTTTAGGAGGAGTTCTGGAATACAAAGGGGTTCCAGAACATGAAGAGGAAAAGAGGAGTTTTGGAACATGTAGGGCTCTGGACATGAAAGAGCTCTGGAAGGTGAAGGAGTTCGGAGGTATATAGGAGGGCTTCCAAAACACAAGGAATTGTCAAAATAAATATGTTCTGGACCACAAAGGAGTTCCCTATTACAAAGGGGTGCTTCAACATGGTTGAGATCTGGACCTTGAATTAATTCCGGAACACAAAGAGGTTCAAGAACATTCCAGAATGCGAATGGGCTCCAAAAAACACAATGGTTGTGGAACACTAATGATTTACAACACAGAAAGGAGTTCTGAAAATCAACATCCGTCCATCCATCACGTGTTCCATATAAATGGGTTCTGGAAGAAAAAGGGGGTACTGGAACCGGAAGGTTTTCCAGAACACTAAGAATTCTGGAACATGACAGAGTTCTGGAACATGTAGGAGTTCATGTTCAAGTTAATGATCCATATTCATGAATATTTGAGCATGTACAGTGGTTTATGCTACATCCATTTTCTTCCCAACAATATACTATCAAATCTTGTCAAATTGCAGTTTAAATACCAGAGAGTTTGAAATGTGGATTACGTTTTTATTAGCTGATGAACGTTATATGTTGTCCTTTTATTATATGAGAGTAAAACGAATAAAGTGAACATGTGTTGCTGTTTTAATATTGAAAACCTTCAGTTCAAGTATCGCGTTGTTAACAGGTGTCCGTGCTCTGTACAGCTCAATAGACAGTCCTCAGGTCCAATGTTTTCTTCGGTTTCTTAAACCACGCGCACCACTTCCGGTCCGACTCCCAAATCTGTCCGCCACCGGTGCAGCGTAGCGTGTAGTTGCTAATTCATTTTGTATCCGGTTAGTTTGTATGATAGTCGTCAAATTTGTAAAATTAACGTCTTTAGTTTACAGACGTAGCATTGTTTTGTCACTGCTAGAAGCTAAGGCTAATTATTTATTCTCAGTTGACCGTAGAGCACAAAGGTATATGTCGAGTGAAGCGAAGAGACTCTGCACAGAAAACATGGGTGTGATAAAGATCGGAACACACAACGGAACGTTTCACTGCGACGAGGTTCTGGCCTGTTTTCTCCTCCGACAGTTACCTGAGTACCAGGTATGACAGTCTCTGCACAGTAACACTGTGCGACTGACATATACTGTACTAATACTGTATGTTGTGTTCTCTTCCCGCAGAAACAATGGTTCAGTTTCTGTAGTCATGTTATCGTGAAAACCCCCTCACGGATTTTCTTGCTTGGCTCACGTGTATGAGCCACCCTATAGGAAAAAAATTATATATATATATATTCATTTTTTTGGAATAAACTCTCACTGTAGCATTTTACCACTAGTCCCATGTAATATTTGAACTCACTTGATGGGGGTGCTGTTGTACAGGTAGACGTGCATCCTAGAACCACAGGGACATGTGATAATTCAGTTTAATCACAGTATTGAAATAAGAGTCAAACAGTTATCAGAAATTGACCAAAGCATAAATTTGCTCCGACACAATGTAGTAGACTAATTTGTCTTAAATAGTCAAATGAAACTATCTACTCATTTATATTCATTTGTTCATGGTGATTACATTGTATTGAAAACTGTTCAATTGTAAATTTGATGACACCAATTATACATATTCTATATTTCCTAGATTCATTAACTAATTATTCTGATAAGTAATGCAAGACGTTTGAAAGGCAGCATAACTGAGACCTAAACTTGAAGACTAGATGTAGTTCTGTTGACTCAAAATGCTCTGTGACGCTCTAGAATAAGCTTGATGATAAACAATGTCAACTCACTGCACAGGATGCTGAGATCATTCGGACCAGGGATGCAGCTGTGCTGGCAGAGTGTGATATTGTTGTGGATGTAGGAGGAGAGTTTGATCCAACAAGACATCGCTATGACCATCATCAAAGGTACAGCATCAGTAAGCTACTGCTCAACTCATATACCAGGATATTATTTGCAGCAGGACAATGGCAGCTTCTGTTTTTTCACTGTTGGTAAAGATGATAACCTACAACATACTTGTTGGCAGAAACTCATTGTGGTTTATGTTTTGTAGAGGTGGGCAGAATGTAAATTATTATTAGTTGCCTGCCAGTTTCACGGCACAATTGTCATATGTCATTATTACAATTATTAGGGAGAACTGTGATATACTATGTGGGCAGCACAGTGGTACAGTGGTTAGCACTTCCACCTTACAGCAAGAAGTTTTTGTGTTTGAATCTCGGGGTCAGCATGGAGCCGTGGTCTCCCTGTACAGGTTTCCTCTGTGTACTCCGCTTTCCCTGGCAATTAAAAACCATGTAATCCTGCAAGATATTGCTAGAGTTCCTTAATATAATGTAATATTTAATATATCTTTGTAATCATTTCTATTTACCTCTACAGAAGTAATTGGTGAAACTAACAAAAATAACATTTTCTCCATATTTTCCACACTACCGGTAGTTAGCATTGTTTAAGTGTTGCTCTATTATCACATTGCAACTCTACTGTTCTCAGTTCAGTGGAGAACTAATTGTAAAATAGTGTGACAACCCTAGTGTTAGTATGAGTTTATCGTACTATGATGAATGACTCTGACCACGATGGGACAGCTATGGCTAGATTAGGTAGAGTGGGTCGTTTATGAACTGGAAGGTTGGTGCGTCGATCCCCGACTCCTCATGTCCACAGGCCAAAGTGCGCAAGACACTGACTGTTCACTGGTGTATGAATGTGTGTGCGTGTGCTTGTGAGTGCAAATTTGCGAATGGAAAGCAGTGTAATGCGCTTTGAGTGCCGTAGGGTAGAAAGGTGCTATATAAGTGAAATACCATTTACCATGAATGTTTTGCAACCAAATCTGTTCTAATAGTGCAAGTTACGCAATAATTTAGATATCTTACAGAACAGATTTTGCCAGTATAAAACAAACTGCTCACAGTCCAACACTATAAAATAACTCTCTCCATGTCATACACAGATTTTATTGCTTGGAGATGCAGGCATAACTGATCTTATTAATTATAGGTCATTTTATTTAAAAGTAACACTAAACCAGGCCATTGAGCCTGTGGCTATAGTTAATGTTTCTCTGTATTTACATGTAACTGTATCTGCTGTGGAAAAGGTCAGTTATTCTGAGACATTTTAAAATGTAGGTAAATTAGGTTTGTAGAGAAGAAACTACAACCATCATGAAAAGCATTTAGCAAGTGACACAAATTACAGACCAACAAAATTGGGTACGATGGGACATATGCGATTGAAGCTGCAACAATTAATACATTAATTAATTAGTAGTTGATCATAAAGTTAATTGACATATATTTTCACAGTTGGCAATTAAGTGTGACTAGTTGTAAAAAAAAAGGGAAACCTTAGCTCATCTACACATGATTGATATGCGTTTTTGTGAGGCATATGATCAGCTAAATGATTGCATCACAGAGCTTTTGTTATAAATATGTCCTTTTTAACTTGGATTTAAATTCACTGTATCTATTCTCAATTTTCTAAATTATACTCTAGAAAAACATACATTTCAATAATTTGTTGCCCAGAAACAAAGAGTATAATAATAATAATATTGCTTAAAGTAATGTCCAAAAGCAACAAATCACAAGCATCAAAAAACAAGCATCCTGGCCTGATTGCATGAATCATGAGGTACCATGCTCTATAATTTCCATTAAATTTCTTGACAAAGTTTCTTTCAAATGATTCCTTTCACTCTGACTCCTCACGTGGCATAATCAGCCCATTGCAGGTGTCTTGTCAGCTTATTGTCCTGATGATAATCAGCGATAGCGTTTATGACCATGGAGATAAAGATATGCCGGGGCTCTCTTCCTGGCAGGTGGTTAGTGATAATTAGCGCTCCTTCAATTGAACGCCCCCCTGCTGTTGGTAAACGAGGCACAGAGGCTGTCATGACACTGTCAGAGGCCACAGTAGAATGTGGCTGTCACTCAGACACACGGGTAGGGGCAAGGTGGTTGTAATGGAGTTGATAGATTTGAGTGAGCTGCGGTGCTTAAAGAAGGGGCTGCCAGGACTGATTAAAGACTTCATTTCAATAGCACTTGCAAACAGTTGAGTACAGATGAAAAAGACAACAAAAACAAAGAAACATAGATATGTGAAAGAACCACAAAGTATAAAATGAATCCACAAAGCATAAATGTAGGGCAATTATCAAAAGAATCTTTCTCTATTGCAAACTTTTGAGCAAATGCTATAGATGTATTTTTATTCATATTTGTTAAAAAGGACAACTTCTAATGTGAAAAAAGTTGCATATCTGAGACAGATTTACAAATCTTAAAACAGCAGAAGGTTACGAAAATGTCGGAGATTTTATCCGACTGGAATTAAGTTTGTCATTGTGCATATTAGAGAGTGCATGTCCTGTTTTCATTATATAGAGAAAATAAGACCAAATATATTTTTATAACACCAACTTTTTTTTGGTCAGCATGTAGCAGTGGAGAAGGCAAAATGTTGAGCCTTTTAAAGCAGTTTTGTATCAAGATGTAGTGAAAGTTCTTCCCATTTTATGTGTGATTTAACATAGCTGAGTTTATTGACATAGTTAGCCTCCTCTGAAAGTACATTCACTAAAATATGCTATGTAAAGTAGTAAGACGAGATAAGATCAGAATCTGAATTTACTGAGGTTGTCAGCTTTTGGTACAGCATAGTGGAAGAGCTCAGTTTAATAGTGTTATAGACTTCACATTCACTTATTTATTTTTCTGTTTAAACAATTATTTTACCAGGAAAGCACTCACTGAGATTAAAAATTTCTTTTTACAAGAGCATCCTGGCCAAGATAGCAGTAGCACATTTAGTAAAGGTTACAGAGTTTCAAGTTAGATGTGGAAATAACATTTGTCACGTATGATTTATCGTCACATTTAACATTAGAGAATAATAATATCTACCAGCAGAGATGCATTCAAAGACATTTCTACAAAAAAACAACATAATTCCAGTTGGATATTGCACAAATAATCACAATTACTCATGCTGCAGTTGAATCAGTGAAAAATGTGAATGTGCAAACACAATAATTTATTCTCTGTGTGCATTCTTCTTGATTATCTACTCCTATAATGACAAAATGACTAATTAGTCTCTATTTAGACAGAGAAGTTTGTTCAGAGTGAGGTCACATGACTATCAGGTGAAAATGATATTAATGAGGTGGTGAAAAATAAACAGACCCCTGTTGTGTGGTGATATTTTGGAACCAATGACCTTGTTAACCAAGCAATTACTCGTGATATCATTTATTTACGTGTACAGCAAATCACAATATTGTCTCCAAAGGCTCCAATATTAAAGTTTATTTTCAAGTTGCAACATACTATGTAAAAATTGAAGTTGTTTTTCTCTCATAATAGGGCAGATCATCTCCGTGCTCAAATAGGGCTCTAGAAATAAAACTGGGATATCAGTTTAGAAGTTGTCGTGATGAAAAGCGCTGATCCACTTCTTAATAAACTCTAATATACAAACACAGATTGGGTATAAGTCCCCATTCAGCAGGATTGAAGGGGTCAAAAACTGTTGATTGCTTCAACTCTAAAATAGACTATAACATTCAGAGAGGCACGGCCAGTGACTGTAATCCTCTCATTGAAGGAAATGCACACAGAAAAATAAATACTAATTGTGTGCTCTAGTTCTCCCCTACACACATTCTGCATAATGTCTGCTCTTGGAAGTCTTAATGATTTTATACTTTGCTTTACCAACTAATCTTGATTTAGTTCTGTGTAACTATACAGTATTTGATTTCATGCAAACAGTTTTCTATGGTAAGCATATTTCTCCCAGCAGTTCTTCATTTCACTCATTTCTTTTCCTCTCACTTATTCACTCTCATCTCCTGATAATCAGCCTAGAAATGCCTCAGCCTGGCCAATTAGCCTTTTAATGGCTGTGATTACCCCCCGCTTCCCTCGCATGTCACTCATTCATTTGACGGTGTGTTTTCCGCTGTGCTGCAGCCCAAGCATCCTAATTAAGCTTGAATTAAATGACCAGCGGAGGCTCAGTGCTGGAGCACACCCATCTCGGCACGTGGATGTTTAGAAACTCTCCAGTGGCCTTTATTTATGTGCACTCACACTTGCAAACATGCCGTAGCTGTCTTTCTCTCGTGGGTCAATACAAACTCACTTGTGAGGCTGAAGAACATTGATTTCTGACAAGATGCCAAATATAGACCATGCAGTGTTGAGGTTTTAGCAAAGTTGTGAGCTGCTGTGCATCTGTTTTGTGTGTTCGGTACATGACTTGAACTGCTTACTAAGAACACAGCTGTGCATTAAATCGTTGAGCTCATAAATTGATTTTATAGAGTTTAATTTGGTAATCTGTTAAGCTGTCAGTAATTTATCTTCAGTTAATTATTTGTTAACGTGGAGTCTGACTGTGTTGACTGATTGTCTTAGCTGCAGCGCAAGCTTACACGGCAGCATCATTTTTTTTCAACACCGATTCATATGAGGATGTGGCAAAATTTTTATGTAAGAGAAGTAGCTATGATTTTTATTAGTAAATGATGAATCAAAGTAAAATAACTCAAAAGTAGAGTTCTGCTGACATTAAATTAATGAATTGATTCATTGTGAACAATTTAATTGCCATAAACCTGTGATTGGTTGATCACACCTGTCCACAAACAGCTTTCAAGTGAATATGAGGAGAGAATGAAAGAAAATCAGCAGGACTCATCAGAGACATGTAAGACATATAGTACTATGTGATGCTTCTGTTACATATATACAGTAATAAACCAGACTTAAAAGGTAGCTTTAAAATTTTGTTTCAAAGCTTTAAAATAGCTTCAGTAGCTTTAAAATTTAGTTTTGAAATCTTCAGTAATCTTTTTTATTAAGTCTTTGAGTTTGGATGATGACTTCAGTTTAGCTTTAGTTTAACATGCTACATGTTTTAAGGTAAAGATGGATTTATATTATAATAATTAATGACAGCAATGATGTAGTTATGTTTTAATAAAGATCCACATTGTGCAAAGCCATTGTGGTCTTCAGACTGATCCATTGACACTGGAGGAAAACAAAAACCAAACTGATGACATTCATTGTTGTTTGTTGTTTGTTCAAAAACATGAAAACTATTTTTTTTCTTTCAGATTTTCAAATTTCATTTAAAAAATATTTTATTTTCACTGCTACAGGCAGTCTTTGTCTTGGTTTTTATTAATTGTCATTATTCATCCTCTTAGTTTTTCTCCATTTTCTCCTCTGCTAAAGAAACTCTTAAAAGCCTGTTACAAAAATCCTCCTCTCAACTCCTGACAATTTTACACCTTTTAAGAATTGAGATGTTTTATGAATCACATTTATCCTTATTAAGAACTTCTCTTAAAAATGCAGGGACCATAGCTAGTTTTCCTCAAGTTTCCTAGTGCAAACAGTGAGTCTGAGTGAAGACCACACCTATAATTCTAAAGGCCCATTTTTACTCTACGCTAAGTCTGCATACTCATGCAGAAGGGGCGTTCCTTCCGGTCTCAGCGTGCATTACGTTACAAGTTTGGTATGTTTTCGAGGGGCTTATGGCTCCATCCCATAGACTGTATATATTATGGACAAAGTGACTGTGATGTCACCCATTGGTTTCTGAAGGGCTGTTTTGAGGCCAATCGACTTGTCACTTCCTGGATGGCATCTTGGAGCCAGAAACAGGATGCAACCATATTTGGGTGGACGGCAGTGGGGCTTACGAAGCATTCATGCCACAGGACTCATGGGAAGCTAATATTAGCCACTATCTTACCGATGCAGTAACACTTCACCACGCAGTGTCAAACAAAATCATATCACAGTGTTGTTAGTGTAAACACTTACCCACAGCTGTCGTTGAGTGTATCTCATTTATAACTATGAACATATTGAGTAAATAGAAGATGCAAAGCTCTGAATCGGTCCAACTTTGCTATAGTGAGCTTCTTGGGAGTTGGGCGATCGATTTCCCCAGCGTCCAAGTGGTGGGATTACAATGTAAAGTTACTTCCGCATTGGCCTCACTGAACAGCCCCTTGATGTAGAAACGTAGAAAACGGTGCAGTGATTCATTCATGTGAGTGGTTTCTTATTTTTTTAGAGTAGATTCAAAGACTCAAAGATTCAAAATAAGCATCAAATAATGTTATGTTAAATGTCTGATTTGCTGTTCGTTCTGTCCCCATTTTCACTTCTAAGGGCGTACTCACACTAGGGCCATTTTGGCTCGAGCCGAGCCAGGGCCCACTTCACACCTTTCCAGTCCCCAGCGTGTCTCTGCTCACATCACTGCGGGCTCAGGCTCGATTGATCTTGTGCAGACGTCATCACGTCGTTTGTACATTGTGAGTACGTCATCAAAAGCTGCAGCCGATGCATTCAACAGATTCTGTATCATGGATCACAACACGGGAATCGTCCGGATGATCGTCATGACTTTATGGCAAAGCCTGTGTCATTTCGCTCAGATACTGTCTGGTGACACACCTAGGTTTCTCCAAAATGCAAGGTGACAATGTGCAATTAACTGCGCTGCCTGCAGGTGGAGATTTTTTTTCAGCTGCTGCCATTGTTTTGACATGAGTATAGTGAAGGACGTGGTGATTTTACATCATCGTCACGTATGGTCACCGTGCTTGTACGTGTGCATAACCAATCGTGCCGTGCCGTGGCACACTTCTTCCACCCGAGCTGAGGCCTGGGGCCGGAGCATGGTTCGCTTCTACTCACATTACTCAAACGATACGCGCTAAAGGTGTGAAACGCGCCCAGGCGCGGAATGAACTCCCAGTATGAGTACGCTCTAAGCTTCTTTAAGTTCACACCTTGCTGGGAGTCACTCTTCTAAATCACTCTTGAGCTAAAACTCCTTTGTAAAAGTGTTTAGCATAAGATAGGAGCAGTCTGATCGTACTCAAGAATCTTTAATCCTCCTAGAATCATGGGTGTGGTCTTCACTAGGAGCTATTCTTAGCACAAGTAACCCCTACTATTTTAATCAGCCATTCAATTCGAATATTTTTTGAGAAATATAAGCCAAAGTTTTCTGATCCTAGTTTGTAACCTTGCAATGATTTCTGCTTTCTTTCTTCCACTATGACAATAAGATGAATATCTTTGGCATGTGGAACTAACAAGATATTCAAGGATCCCATCTTGAGCTTTGGGAATCACGAAACAACATTTTCACCACTTTCTAACCATTTATAGACCAGTCAATAAGAGGAGACAATAACTGACAAAGAAAATAATCATAACGGTACTCAAAATTGTTTTTAAAAATATGAAAATAATACTGAACCTCGTGTGAAGTTGAAAAAAAAATGCATTTATTCCTCATGAAAACCCAAAAAAATGTTTTCTTATCTGCTGCAAAATCAACAGGTACAGAGAGCATTTAATAACAATTTATGTTGATCAATCTAAACCAGTTTGAACTGGTTTACCCTAGATGTTGACCAGTAACATAGAGGATAAATAAACCTGCATGAAAAGAAAGAAATCTGCTCGAAGCATCATATGTACAAAAAAAGAACAGTTTGTTTTTAGTGACCTTTATGTTAACAGGTCATGTTGTTCTTTCGTTGCAGTCAGTAAACAGTTTCTCTTTCTTCTGTTCAGGACTTTTGCAGAGAGTTTTCACAGTCTGTGTCCAGAAAAGCACTGGGTGACCAAACTCAGCTCAGCCGGACTGATTTACCTCCACTTCGGTCGACGTGTGCTGGCCCAGCTGACGCAGCTGAAGGAGGATGACAGGCAGCTGGAGGTTCTTTATGACAAGGTAAGAAAGGGAAGGTGAGAGATTTACTGTATTTTCCGGACTATACGTCGCACTTTTTTTCATAGTCTGGCTAGGGATGCGACATATAGACAGGAGTGACTAGGAGTTTTCACACTGACAGCCACGAGAGGGCACTCTAGGCTTGTGTACCTGCATCTGCCACACCTGTATCACTGACAATTTAAAATGTAAACATTATCGGTAACAACCATACCTGCCATCATCCCTGGAGGCTTAACCAAAGGACTCCAGCCACTTGACATCTCTGTGAACTGGAGCTTTAAGGCAGTTTTGCATCACCTGTGGGAGCAGTGGGCAATGGATGGAGAGCACAGCTTCACGGTAACCGGGAGGATGTGCCATGCAACTTTCCTGCAAGTCATCGAATGGATCGAAAAGACATGGACTTGAGTGACAAACGAAACCATCCTGTCGGGGTTCACAAAGGCTGGAATAATTGGAAATGGAAGTGATGCTGATGCAGAGCAGAAAGTGGCGCGTCGTCTACCTCCGGAGTTGGCGAAGTTCTTCAGAAGCAACACTGACGATGAAGAAATTCAAGGATCTAGCGATTAGGAGTGAGATTGTGAGTTTTTTGAACTTGTTATTTTATGTTCTTTATGCTATAGTTATGTGAGTAACAGTTAATATATTACGTTAACATACGAGACACCTATTCAGCCTGTTGTTCTCTATTCTATTATTATTATAACTTGCCTTTCAAGATGAAATGTCTGTCCTTGGTGTTGGATTTTGTAGAATAAATTTCACCCAAAAAATGCGACCTGTAGTCCAGTGCGACTTATACATGTTTTTTTTTTCTTCATTATGCATTTTTTGGCTTGTGCGACTTAAACTCAGGAGCGACGAATAGTCCGGAAAATATGGTAATAGCAAACACTGAGTCGGTAACAGAAACACTTCATTGAAAACATTGTCTATTGCCTGTTTTGTCAGAAATGTTTCCATGGCTGGTGAATTGAACCAAAACACTTAAATGTTACAATCAAATTAAGGATAAAGAGGAATGTCACCACGATGATGAATTTGGTGAATGTAAGAAACAATCAATTCACTCTAGGTACAAAACATTTCAACTAATATTTTGGAGTAGGACTAGGAATACAAGCACAAAGACAACAATGTACTAGATTCAAAGTTAGGTTTAATGCATTTCAGACAGCGGAGCCAGATACAGCCTACCACTCTTAGGTCAACATTAATTCCCTTTACCACTGGCCTTTGGATGTGTCAGTTTGTTTAAAGTTCACAGTAATCCCTCGACTCATGGCTGAAGCCTTATTTATTTTTGGGTATTTTCTATGACTGGTTCCTAGAAAATCTGCACCCCTAGTTTTGTTCCAAAGGTAAGTTTCACTTTTTGCCACTTGTAATGCAAAATAGCACTAAATGATTGGTTCCTTTTGATACAACGTCCTTGCAGAGCTCTTTGGCCTTTTGTAACTGCACAGTGACCAAATGTATTTGGCCTAAAAAAGAGGAGGATGTGCAAGGGCACGTCAAACGTTTGGACACACTTTCAGTATTTTTTTATTTTCAACATTATACATTAATACTGAAGACATCCCAACTGTGAAAATCATGTATGGAATTATGTAGTAAACAAAACGTTACATATTTTAGATTGTCAGCTTTGCACACTCATGGCATTCTGTCATCAGATTCACCATTTAGGAACCTGGAAAAGTTCATAGTTCGCAACTGTGGCTTTTCAACAGTTACAGTGCATCTGGAAAGTATTCATAGCGCTTCACTTTTTCCACAATTTTTTACGTTACAGCCTTATTCCAAAATTGATTAAATTCATTTTTTCCCCTCAAAATTCTACACACAACACCCCATAATGACAATGTGAAAAAGTGTTTTTTGAAA
>JAQQAE010015197.1:0-12132 GCA_029823295.1 Pseudamia nigra
ATCTCACATCAAAACACAAACCAAGGCCTCTCTGGAACTTTGCTTTGTTAATGTGTGTGTAACTTGTCTGCTAACTGAGGGTTTTTTTTTCTATGTGACCATAATTTTGCTTCCTATGGAGCCTAATTCTGGGAACTGTGCTTTTTTTTTTTTTACTCTTTCCCATTGTCTACTACTCCCCCCACTTTCCCCCAACTGCTGAAGGGGCAGCGCACAAGCTCGCCGCAGCCCCCTCCCCCTCAGTGGGAGAAAATGTAATTTCGTTGTTGATGGAAACATTTGACAGTGACAATAAACGCATTCTGATTAAATTAAATAACTTACGGTCTATGCACTGTATTTGCCCATTCCAATTATTTTGCCTGTCTTGTGTAGGATTCTTTTTAACAACAATTATGTGAAGCTTCTGGTATTCATATTTCCCATCTGGCACCGCTAAAACACTTAAGTCATTATGGGAGTTTTTGGCAACCATTGAAGCATGAAACCACGTTGCCGTCCTCTTATGTATTGTTCCAGTCTACATCAGAAATGCAGCCAAAGTGCGACATAAGCCACTAAAAAGGGGCAAGTGACCCTCGTGTGGTCGTTCCATTTTCTGTGAATTTACTAACATACGCTCGCACACACTGAGTCACACATCTCAGCGAGGTTTAACATACAGCAGGTGTGACTAATATCCGCTCATCCCAAGAACACGCGTCTCACAAAGTCAAGTAGACCAAAGTCGCCCTCCCTCACACGCTTCTTCTGTTTATTCGCTGATGTGAGGAGAATCTTCGTCACCCCCCCCAACCCCTCTTCTCTCTCTTCCTCCGCAGGGCCCTCGGACTGGCAGCTGATCCTCTCTCCCCATCACCTCCCTTCACATTTGGCCTGTGTCGAGCCTGCCCGCCATCATCATCAAAGCGAAGGCTGCCTCCCAACTGTTAGCACCCCGCTATGTTGCTAATAAAAAGCCAGAGTTATAAATATGAACAGAAGAGCATGTATAATGCCCTAAAGGAAGGCCCAAAACACCTCTAAACAGATAAATTTAATGGGGCAGATACGGCTCATTAATTTTAGGATGATCGTGTTTAGTTTTTACAGATGCCATGATAGAGACAAGGTGCTGTGAATAATATTCAGGGAGTTGAAAAGGGCAAGATTGTAAAGGGGGCCCTGAGCTCAAAGGGGGGGCACTATTGTTAAATACACTGAGCTTTGAAGGGCTGCTGTCACATCTTTTCAGGGGCAACCAATCATTTTTGGTTTCAAACTACAGCACTGCTGATATAAATGTACTGATCCTATAAAATGATAACAGCTTTTTCATTACAAAACAGCTCCAATACCTCCCAATCTCTGGCATAAAATCAATATTCCTCAGAATTTTGCAGCTTTCTTACAACGTACAGATACTTCTGCTTATATTTTATTGTGACAGTTGAGCTGTGAGATGCTTTTTACCGCAGCCTTACGACGTCATTGGTTGTAATCATCTTTCACAAATTGGAAAAAGATTGCTTTTTAGCCCCAACATGTCATTTTGATTACTGGGAGTTTCTGTGTCTAGTGAGGGCTATTTGAATTCTACGCCATCGCTGGCCACTGCAAATGAGACAGGTTTGGTCTTGAATGCAATACAAGCTATGATTACAGTCAATCGGAGAAATTAATTTGCGAGTTTAGCCTAAAGGTAAAGCAGCGCGACGAGGGCCCACAATGCACTGGGGATTTAAAATCATCATCTTTTGTCTCCCAGTGCTGGGATTTTACCCCCCATTCAAACCAGACAGAAAAACACCGCAATTGTGCATTTTTACCGACAACCAAACATGTTTTATCTTGAATATTCTTCACATTATAATTTTCTCAATATATTATGTAATGTTTTGTATTTAGTATTTGCATTTGTAGCATTTTAATATATATTTCAGGTCATTCTTGAATAAATTTGAGACTGAATTTATGAACATGAACCTTTATGTTGTTAACTATGGTTTCAAGCACAATAAATCAATAAAATGAGCAAGAAATGTACAAAATGATCAAGAACAAAGGTCAAAAATTTTCAAAAGGTGGACAAAGTAACCAAAAAATGAACATAAATCACTGAGAAAACTGACCAGAAATCAAAAAATGAACAAAAATATTCCACAAAACAAATAAAATAAGCAATAAAATGATAAAAGATGAATAAAATAATCCAAAACGTAACCAAAACCTGAACAACATATTCTTCAAATGAACAAAATGATCAAGAAAATGAAAAGAATTAACCAAATTAAACAAGAAAACATCCAAAAACTGAAAGAAATCCAGAATATTAAATCCAGAATATTAAAGATATACACCAATATGAACATAATAATCCAAAACTGAACAATATATACTACAAAACGAACAACTAAACAATCAAATGAACAAAACAACCAAAATAACCAACCATTGGCTAACATTGACCATTGACAATTTCAAGAAAACCTACCAAATGAACAAATACGGAATAAAACAATCAAAAAATGAACAAGAAGAACTAAAACAATTCAAAAACAGAAGGAAACCTTCCACAAAATGAAGAAAAATGTCCAAAATAATCCAAAAATTGACAAAATACTTGAGCAAATCTACGTTTTCCAACAGGCAAAAGCCTGTAAAAAAGTAAAAAAAGGCAAATATACGTGCAGGTGCAACTTTCAAACTCATATATAGACACTAGATTAAATATTTAGGGGAGTTAAAACCTGACAAATTCAAAATCGAGACTTGTTAATGACTTTTACAGACAGCCTGATCACAGTCCACTTGGATATCCTGCAATAAGTTGAAAAAAATACTGCAATCGTTTAAGTGTCAGTAGAAAAATGGCTAAAAACCATTACGTATAAACAAGATTTAAGGTTTTCAAGGTTGAGAAGCTCGATGAGAAATTATATGAGGTGTATTTTGTTGAAATCCATATGTCAATGGCAGCATTTTCTCCTGGTGATTGGGTTGTCACCGTCCATCCACACTCCTGCGTTGCTGTTTGTGATACAGCAACACACTTGGCTGTTCTATAGAAGTAAAACTTTGGCAGGCACTTCATTCAGATGGTGTGTTTGTGTGTCTTCGCCTGCAGTCGTGTGTTATAGGGCCTATGTCTGCCATTGATCTGGTGTGCCAGGCCGAGCCATCACTTTGAGGTGACAGCTAAATGACCGGTAGCCCTAGGCGCTGGCCATCTCGCCAATAGCCTTTGTGTGCTAGTGTGTGTGTGTTTGCATCGCCGCGCCTAATCGATACGAAATGATACCGTGCTGGAGCTCATCAGCGGTGGCCATCGCAGCTGACAGAGACGGTAATCTATAGCTTTACTGAGCAATACTTACACCCCCCCTCCCCGCTATACCTCCAAAAGCACCTCCACGCATCGTAAGCTCCCCTTCAGGGTTTTTGCGTCTTCCTGGAGCTCCGGCCCCCAGCTTTCAGACTCCTCAGAGAGCAGCGTGGTGTCTCGGGGAACCTGCCTACAGGCCAGAAGAGGAGGGAGGGGAGGGGGTGGGGGAGATAATGCTTCATTTTCCTCGATGCTGATCTGATGCCCCGTTATTCTCAATGGAACTAGTTGCAGGGGGTGCAGCGTTTGGCCAGGAGGGAACTTAAGGCTCCTGCTGCACTGACGGGAGCAGACGCACAAAGAAACAGCGCTAGAGGGGGAAGACAAAGCTAATTTATCTGCCGAGGGAGCGAGAAGACAGCGGAGAAATAGATGAGACAGGCTTTCTACACTCGTATGTGCACAGAATTACTCTTCAAAGCAGGAGAAGAAAGTTTAACCTTCTGACATCAAGTCTCTTCTCACATCCCCAAACCTCCAGTGAAAGTTCATGACACTTTGACTTCATCACTGTTTCCCGAAGTTATTTTATTTGAGACCTGAAAAAATAAGTTAGATGTTTGCTTGGGATCCAAAGTCAGAAAATCACGCCACATACGATGATAAGATGTATAAAATGAACACTGAACTTACACTTGTGATTGTGATTTACAAACCCCAATTCCAGTGAAGCTGGGACATTGCATAAAACAAATAAAAACAGAATACAACGATTGGCAAATCCTCTTCAACCTATATTCAATTGCATACACTACAAAGGCAAGATATTTAATGTTTTTGCAAATATTCACTCATTTTGAATTTGATGCCTGCAACACATTCCAGAAGAGCTGGGACAGGGGCACCAAAAGACTGGGAAAGTTGAGAATGCTCAAAAAAGGCCTGTTTGGAACATTCCGCAGGCGAGCAGCTTAATTGGAAACAGGTGAGTGTCATGATTGGGTAAAAAAGGAGCATCCCCGAAAGGCATCACTCACAAGGATGGATGAGGTGAGGTTCACCACTTTGTTAACAATTATTGGGCAATAAATAGCCCAATAATTTAAGAACGTTTCTCAAAGTGCAACCGCAAAAATTTATGGATTTCATCATCTACAGTCCATAATGTCATCAAAAGTAAACAAGTAAGCGGCAAGGCTGAAAACCAACATTAAACACCTCGATCACTCAGGCGGCACTGTATTATAAACTAACATCATTCTGTAAAGGATATTACTAGATGGGCAGAGGAACACTTCAGAAAACCACAGTTCATCACTACATCTACAAGTCCAAGTTGAAACTCTACCATGCAAAGTGAAAGTCCTGTGTCAACAACACCAGAGACACTGGTGGTGTCTCTGGACCCGATGGACTGGCACAAAGTAGGAAAGTGTGCTGTGGTCTTACGATTCCACATTTCAAATTTTTTTGAAAATCGTGGATTTTGAATCCTCCAAGCTAAAGAGGAAAAGGACCATCCAGACTGTTATCAGCACAAAGTTCAAAAGCAGTGTCTGTGATGGTATGGGGGGGCTGGGGGGGGGGGTGTTAGTGCCCCCATGAGTGACTTGCACAACTGTGAAGGCATCATTAATGCTAAAAGGTACATGCAGATACATCGAGTTCAAAACTAGTGAATATTTGTAAAAAACCAATCAAGTTTATGAGTTTCAACATTAAATATCTTGTCTTTGTAGTGTATTCAATTGAATATAGGTTGAAAAGGATTTGCAAATCATTGTATTCTGTTTTTGTTTGTGTTTTACTTTAGTTTCATGATGATTTGGTTGATAAAAAATTATTTTGGTGCTTATTTGTTCATTTTCTTGATTTTTTTCATATATTCTCGATGATTTTAGTTATTTGTTTATTATTTTACTCATTTTTCTTCATTGCCTTGATCATATTGTTCATTTTAGGGGAATATCTTCTTGTTGTCTTGTTCATTTTGTTACTTATCTTGTTCATTCTCTTGGTAATTTTAGTCATTTGTTCATGTTTTTTGGTGTATATTTATTTAGGTTTAGGTTTCAGGTAAGGATGAGGTCTTTTGTTGCTGTTTGGATCATTTTGTTCCTTATCTTTTATTTTTCCACGAGTTTCGGTCATTTTTTTTGGTTCGTTTTTGTTCATATTCTTAATCATTCAGTTCATTTTCAGGTTCCCTTTTGTTAACTGTTGAACCATTTTGTTTGATTTTCTTGTTGAATTATTAAATTCTTTTAGTTCTTTTGTTCATCTCTGGTCATTTCCTTGATGATTTAATTTATTTGGGAGTTATTTGTTACTGGTTCTTCATGTTGTTGCTTATCTTGCTCATTTTTTGTCAGTTGTTTATTCTTTTGTTCTTTTTTGTGAGTTCCCTTGATAATTTTGTTCACTTTGTGGATTTTTGTGCTGCTTCATTGTTGATTTTCATCATTTTTTCCATTATTTCATTCTCTTTTGTTCCTTTTTTGCTTATTTTGTTCACTTTTGTTCCTTCTTGATTATTCTGTTCAATTTCTTCATTATTTCATCCTCTTTTGTTCATTTTTTGCTTATTTTGTTCATTTTCCTAATCAACTTGGTTTATTTTGGGTTCACTTTTGTCCATTGATCATTTTATTACATTTTTTTGGTTGATTCACTCGTTTCCTTGATAATGACATTTATTCTCAGGCTTATTTGTTAATTGGTTGTTTTTATTTCATTCATTTTTCGTCCTTTTTGATAAGTCATTTATTAGTTTGTTCATTTTTATTCACCGTCTTGACATTTTTGTACAATCGGAATCAGGATTTACATTTTACACAACATCCCAACTTGATTGAAATTGCCGTACATTCACTGTCCTTCATCCTAGGTCAGTGTGCCAGGTCGTTGACCCTATGGCACAGACAGGAAATGGGTGTGGTCAACAGTGACCATGTGATACAGGACTGAAAATCAGCAGTCAACAAACAAGGCAGAATGAAGGATGTCTGTTCCATCTGGAGTTCAAATTTTAAAACACACTCTAGGGAATAAATATGTTTGCTTTAAACTGCGTGGGAAGATGCTCCCATGCTTAAGTGTATGAGCAAAAAATGTGATTAGACAAGAGGAAGAAAGCAGGACAGATACGGAGCCAGAAAAGACGAGACAAGACAAAGTCGCCGTCCTCACCGACTAACAGCTCCATCTCTCCGAGCGCCAGAGCCTCACCTAGCGTTCAGATAACACGCCGCGGAAACAGCTTAATTACACACGCGGCCTTATCAGACGACATTAGCCTCCCGGTAATAATCAGCAGCGCCGTCAGCTGCTCCGTCAAAGCCTGGCAACGCAGCACCTTGAGGTGCTTTTACACAGTGCGGGCTTCAAGCTGATAAGAGAGGCTGCCAGTTGTTAAATCACAATTTGCTGACAGAGTATGAGAGAATAATGCACATTTAGGTTGTAAACCTGAAACCGCTTCTGCACAGCCGCGTTCTGATTGGGCGGGTGCACGAATAGACGTTTAAAGTGGTTTTTACATGGCATGTTGAATCAAGCTTCATTTTCATACTCAGCATTTACACTAACTCGTCTTTTTCTCCTTCATGTAGTTGTCATCTTTTCATTTTGCATCTTTTACATATGTTTTTTACTTTTTTTTTGTCTTTTGCATCTTTTACACCGTCGGTGTATTTTTCCCTTTTTTGCATCTTTTATATCTTTTACATCATCTGTGTATTTGTCAACATTCGACACTTTTTACATCATTTTCACTGTTTCACATCTTGTGCCTCTATTGCATCTCTGACATAAGTTTTGTCTTTGTGCATCTCTTTGGATATTTTCATCTTTTTTGGGTCTTTTACATTGTTTTCAACTTTTTGCATCTTTTAACTTGTTTTCGCCTTTTGGTGACTTTTAAATCATGTTTGCCCTTTAATGTAATTTACACCATTTTCATGTGTTTGGTTTGTTCATTTTGGTTGTTTTTGTGGATACTGTGCTCATTTTATTGCTTCTTCTTCTTCTCCTCCTCACTATTATTATTATTATTATTATTATTATTATTATTATTATTATTATTATTATATTCACTATTTTGTTCATTTTCATTCATTTCATTTTTCCCTCAAGTTTTTTGCAAATTTTGTCCTTTTTTACTTTTATCCTTTCGTGTTTTGTGTAGTTTTTACGTTTGACATAGCTTTTATATTTTCCATCATTTGCAACTTTTACATCCTCTGCTTTTTTATGTTTTCTCCTGCCTTTTGGGGCATTTTCACCATTTTGTGTCGGTATCATATTTTCATCACTTAAGACATTTGCATTTTTTAGACCATTCTCATCTTTTTGTGTCTATTATGTCGTATCATTCTTTGATTTTTTTTTGCATTTTTAAGTCATTTTGATCTTTTGGGACCATTTTTAAACCATTTTCATGATTTTGTGTCTAAAAAATTATATCGCACTTGATTTTTTTTTTTTTTGCATTTTTAAAGTCATTTAACAGTTTGACATTCATCTTGACTTGACTGATGCTACCATTTTTGGCCTGGTTGCCCAGCTCTACACTAAAGCCCCATGCTCCTCAGGGTTTTCTCAACATGCCTGTAGCTGTGTGCGATGGGGGATCTTCAAAAGCACCTTTCATCTGGGAGGAAAGCCCCAATGATGGAGCACTCAGCGCGCCGAAACCTGGTGACCTCTGCCTAATGGAGCAGAAAGACATTTTCCATTGCTTTCTACAAGCAGACACAACAGAAAACATACATCCCCATCAGGGTGACTTCGCACCACCTATCCACAGCGCAGCATCCATTCATTTTGGATCAGGACCCATCATGATAATGCTCATTATTTGATTATTGTTGATAGTCTTGGGTCGTATTTTGATCATTTTCATCCATCCATCCATTTTCTACCCCTTTATCCTTGCAAGGTTTTGGGGGGGGGGTGCCCTGGAGCCGATCCCAGCTGACTTAGGGCGAAGTCGGGGTACACCCATCTGAATGAGCCGCCAGTTCACTGCAGGGCTTGGTTTCATTGCACATTTGAGTTTTCATATTTTTATAATTTCCTGATTATTTTTTTCATTACAGATTATTTTGTTTAGTATTTTGTTTATTTCAGTGATTTTTTAGTTACAGTAATTTTTGTTTCACTTCTTCATTGTCTTTGTTCACTTTTGTTGGATTCTTTATTCTTTTGCTCATTCCTGTTCATTTTGTTCATTATTTTGTTCAGTCATGGGAGTTTTTTGTTCATTTTTGACACAACCAGGGTGTTGTATGGGGCAGAAAAGTGATTGCAAAGCCCATGACTAACAAGGGCTGTGGAAAAAAGTCAAACATTAGTTTTTAATATTTTTATTGGAAATTATTCAACTTTCACCATAAATTACAGGCTGCTTCACGGGGAACTAATTTACCCGTTTCTTTGCAATAGATCGGTTTTGTGTTTGGCAAAAAATCCAGTCAGCGTGTTTTTGTTTCTGTTATTTTAACCAACATTTATTCAGTACGGGTAGACCAGTTGTACATATTTATACTAAATTATTTTTTTCCTGTATTTGCCGACATGGTTCCAGGCCAAACAGATCAACCTTCAGGCTCAGCTGCCCACCCACCCATTTCCCCATTCCCACACTCCTGACACCGAACCTGCCCACTGATATCTGAAGGGTGTGAGTTTTTAATGTAAAAAAATGTCTAACTGCCAGAGGCCCCTTGGAACATGTGTTTTTATTCCACAGACTATTTATAATAATGCATTGTTATTATATTCCACATAATGAGCCATAGATAAAACAGTGGTGGGGCCCTAAGTGATTTTTTTACAGGTCCCCAAAATCCCTGGCACATCTACAGTACATACAGAATGGACCAATCACTCACCTGTATGATTTTACACATGTATGCATGTAGTACCACAGCAAAACGGGAACTGAAATACACCTGCCATTGTTCTGCTTAGAGCCATGAAGTGGAAATTCAACAAAAGAATGCTGATAAACTATGCAAAAAGGATCCCAGCTCTCCAGATAGAGATAGAGATATAGATTGTTTCCTTTTCTTGCCAAAGCACACTCTTGCAGACTATTTTGGTTCTACAGTAAACATTCCACACAGCAGCATAAACCAAACCCTTCTTACCAAACCATCCTAAGCAAGCTTAAAGCCACTTGACACACGCAGACAGATTAAACTTGTGAATCACTGCCGACCTTGAGAGTGAAAACAGGCATTATTAAGAGGTCTTAGGTTCAGGATACAACAAGTGCTCCACATATAAAGACCTCTGCTGCTCCATCTACATAGCTTGTGACAAAGTGTGGAAAATGTTTTTGTTCTGGAATTAAGAGGAGGAAGAGAAGAGAAGGATGAGATTGTAGCAAAGGGGAGAATGGCAGAGCACTGAGGATGGAGAGAGGAGGGAATGGGGTGGAGGGGTGGGGGGGTATAATCCCAACGACTGGAGCCGTGTTGCATTCGCTGGGGAGGGGAACTCTGTCTCTCTTTAACTGGATTTGGGTGAGCCGCTGTTTATCTGTGTGTGAGTCGCTGAGCGCTCCCTCTCAGCTGTCAAAACCACCTTAATCTAATCAGGAGACATTTCAGCCATTTGCTTTCAACACGGCAGAGTGCAGAGTGCAGGCCGGACATCCTCCCTTCCCTTTGTGCATGCATATGGAGTCAGGAGATGTATCTATTTGTGTGTGTGGGTGTGTGGGTGGGTGGGTGTGTGTTGGGGGGGATTTATCAGGGCTGGTGGGGTTAGTAGTTTGCAGCAGGATTTGGAGAGTCTGTGCTCCGGATGTGAGGACCCCATTGTGTGCGGCAGGCTGGCTAATCTTCATTACCGCACACAATGACGGGGCAAGAGAATGGGGCCTTGGCTGGAAAAGGCACAGAGAAACAAAAGAGTGGCGAGCAGCGAAAAGAGAAAGAGCAAGGAGGGGGAGGAGGAGGAGGAGGGCTGAAAATAACAGAGAGGAGAGATAAAGGGAACAGTGAAGCGGAAAAACTCTGCTTCCTCCTTATACAGTGCCAGTCAAAAAGGGCCGCTCGCTACCCCAATCACGTCCACAAACCATGAAGTGCAATTGTGGCGCCGTGCCCGCACTGATAAGAGCCCGAATGCTTCATTCTTACATGCTTCTGGATGGCTAAATAACAAGCATGTCTGTTTTATTTTGTTGGCCCTGAGCATTTGCAGGTGTTGTGTAACATTTGTCATGTCTCTCACGGCCACAGTTTCAGGCTTTGTCAGTCGTTACAACATCAAGACTTAGCTACGAAGCAAAGGTGGAGGTATGTGTTGCAAGAAAACAACCAGTGGAAGCAGGTCAGTGGCACAGTCTCGCAAGGCCAAGTTGGATTAGCTCAGGGTCGCAGACATGCTGGAGTGTGTTTTTGTGGATGACAGTGTGCAGTTATGGAAGAGAATGCACATCCCGGTGACTCTATGTACATCCAAGGCCGTGCAAACAGGAGGTGGGGCTCTGTCGTTCTGTTTTTATTCCCACGGCAAGGCTTTCAAAACAAACCTGAGTGACAAAGATTAGCCCAAGCCGCTTAAAATATTGAAAGACGTCTCCTTGCCACTGCTACAGTGGGCTGTCCTCCAAGAGATAGGGCAGAGTCAGTGTGTGCGTGCGATATTTGGTTGTATGAGGATAGGTGGCAGCAGCATGGAAGGCTGAACCTGTTCACCCCTCGCTGCAGAGCAGCTGGCTTTTTCAGCGGGAAGTACGAGCAGAGTGCGAGGACTTTTCACCCCAATTTCATCCAGACAGTGTGCGGCTGCTCAGCCGATAGGGAACAAGGGCGATTTGACGCATCAGGAAAGGTGTTAGAACTCATTGACTTTGGCCTTTACCTCTGCCTGTGCTGCTTTGACTGGTGTCCCACTAGCACAGCGAGCAGTTGGGAAAAAAAAAAAAAACAGGTAATTACAGGGCAAAGGCTAAAGCCCAGAATAAGAGCTGTGTTAAGATTGAAGGTTAAAGTTTAAAGGCGGGCAAATTAATGTGTTTTAAATTAATGGGAGGTCATGGCACTTACAGTCAAACATAGAAAAAAAGTTAGTGTGCATAAAGACGGCAGACACACCACCTGCTCCGCTACATATTCAAGAGAGAACAGCGACTTTTTGAAGCACACACAGGTACCGACACGCACACACATAAACCCGATAAACTCTGTCTGTGAAGCTCTGTGTCTCACGTCTACGCACACACACATACACCAATGAAAATTATTGATGTGCTCTCTTATAAAACAGTGGCTGCTCCCTGAAGTATTCCTGGCAACATCACAGGCTGAAAATAGCTGCCGACCCAAATAACTTTCCCCGCCGGAACATAGAAGGAGCCAGACCACAGCCACCGGCGACTGGCTTTACTAATTGGCATCATTTTACAATGAAATCATATCTGGGGCAATAGACTGAATAAGACATAGCAGTAAACTGGAGACTTGGAGGTTATGCTGTCGAGCCACACGTGCTCACAGAGAAGATGTGGGGAGTAGTGATCGAAGGCGCGGGGGGGCGGGCGGGGATGCCTTCGTTCTTGTAAGCATAAGTTATCAAATTCCCAGAAAAAAATGCAAGAGGGAATAGGGAATTGGGTAGGGAAACATTAATGTGACACCATCAGTTTAGTTAAAAGAGGGAAAAAAACATCGACAGCAGGGGTTCTTAAAGATTTTTAAGCACAGGCTGGTTGCTGGGATTTGAACAAGGAGGAGTGACCGGGGCTGTTCAGTGAGGCCAATGCCGAAGTAACTTTAAGTTGTAATTCCACCGCTTGGCCACTGGGGAACCGA
>JAQQAE010015198.1:0-12131 GCA_029823295.1 Pseudamia nigra
CAATCCCCAACATAAACCCACAAGTCCCCATAATGCCGGGTGGCTCCCCCTAGTGGCACCCCACAGCCGCTACAATATGGTGTTTGAATGGTGTGAATCAGGTGAAAATTGTGGGAGTAGCAATCCCACTAATTAGCAGTTGTGCTATAATCTGGTATATTTACAGTTGTATTTGTTGCAGATGGTCATTAATATGCATGGTCCCCAATAAATAAATAAATAAAAAGTTAACAAAAACATTCACGTAAAAGAACAAATCAAATGATTGAGACAATGAACAAAAAACAAACTTTACAAAAAAATTTACAAAATAATCCAATAATAATAATAACAATAATAATAAATAAGGAAATCCAAAAAATAAAACAATCAAGAAAATGAAATAAAATTAGCATAATATTCAGGAATGCTTACAAAAACGAAAAATGAACAAAGTAGAACAAAATACCAAAAAAAAAACAAATAAAAAACGAGTAAATTAAATAATCCATTCATCCATCCATCGTCTTCCGCTTCTCCTGGTCAGCCACCTCCTCCAGCTCCTCTGGACGGACCCCCAGGCATTCCAAGTCCCCTTGTGTGTCCTGGGTCTGCCCCAGGGTAATCAAAAACAGAGGCATTACAAAAGTTATGAAAATTGCGGCGATAAATTAACTAAGTAATGAAGAAAATTGACAAAAATGAACAAAATGTGAACAAAATGTACAGAATACTGTACACCTAAATAAATATTTCCTTATTTCAAAATAAAAGCCGTGCCTACGTCACGTCCTGTTTTTGTCCCTCCGCGAGAGGCGCCAAGAACAAACAGCTCCTCAAGTTGAAACATTTATGTTCTGAACGCCGTTTTATTCCTATTGTGTTTTGGTCGGAATAATATAAGATCCAGTTTAATGATGGAGTCTAACGGCGGTGTGACGCTGATGATTATGTTCGAGGATGAGTCAGTGGAGGTGCGCTTCGGAACCGGCGCTCAGGTGCAGCTGTCGCCGTGTGGCAGTGACTTCCTCCTGGTGAAACGCGCTGACCCCGCTGCACATCCTCTGCAGCCCGCAGAGACAGTCCGACAGAGGACCCGCTTCACCATCAGCAAGTACAAGGTAGAAAAACCGGCTTTTTGATGATTCGGTGCTATCTGGGTTTGTGGGAAACTAGTTTATGTGCTGTGGGTGGTCCCAGAAGACAATTTTTAAAAATCACCTGATTTTAAAGGATTTTTTTGATCTGTATACAAATGTTGGGGGTAGAACAGATGATAAATAAACTTCCAAAAATATTGATTGATAATTAACAGGGAACCGCATGTAGGCTACAATACGTCAATGTGAAATATATTATATGAACATATGCAATATTACTTTATCATGTGCAGTATTAGTTCTCTGTATGCCATGCTACTTTGGTAGAGTTTATAATACTGTATGTGCAATACATCTTTCAAGATAACTGCTTTCATATTAAATATTAACTTACAATATCACTATACCGTATCCATATACGGTATAGTGTGTCTACTTTTTAGCTTGTATATTTGTATATAGTGTGCCTTTTCACACTTTTTGAAAGCTTGCCTCAGAAAAACACAATTATCCAATTTTAAAAATCCAGTTTAGCCAACCTGTATTGCAATATAATATATTCAAATTGCAATATAATTCTATTCAAATATATAGCACTGTTTCATTAGGTCTTGGAGAAGCCATTTACATCTGTTAATAAATAGATATTAAACTGGTTTGTATGCAGAGAATGAATAATCCAATTGTGCCTTTGCCTTTATATCTTTTCTTCTTAATGTGTTCTCATGATCTTGATTGACTTAAGATGTCTGACTACCAACCTGTACGTGAGTCAGATTCTGTTTATACCGTCCTGAAATCCGGACACAGTATCAGCCAGTTTACCTCAAAATATGATGACATATATCTGATCAGACTGTGATCATAATGCATTTACCCCATGCATTTTATATGTTTTGAATAACTTGTCTGGGTACAGATTATGTTTCTTAGTTAGCTTTGATGTTATTGATGTTAATTTGGCATAGGTACTGAACTTAAACTTTGCAATGGGAAGGAAAACCACATATACATAAAATACATATTTAATAACAAATAACCATTGTATGCACGATTAAGTCACCAGAGGCTGGTTGTTATTGAGCTAAAACGTTTTTCCACTAATGCACACTTTCAGGAGCTCATGGTCACTGCACTGGCATTCAGAAATAAGTATGCACGTCGCCCATACCTGTTGGATGAATTCACACCAACTGACCACAAAAAGGTACAGAGACTGAACTTCCATAATACTCATTCTTATCCTGTGTAATCAGTAGGTAAGGTTTTCACCATCCTCCTGCAGCCTTTCTTCAGTGTCAACTCAGAGGTCCAGTGGCCCCAGGCGTCCCTCTGTCAGCATGAGCTTGGGCCTCGAGGTGAAACCATCATCAGGTCTGACGATGGACATGCTGCGCTGATGCTGTCGCCCTCAGGTGAAGATTTTACTGTCCAGTACACATGCTCCCTCAGCCAGCTTCACAATCGCCTTCATCAGCCAGTCAGTAATGTAACCTGTCATGGAGAGGAT
Organism: Pseudamia nigra; assembly: GCA_029823295.1. Classification (NCBI taxonomy): domain Eukaryota; kingdom Metazoa; phylum Chordata; class Actinopteri; order Kurtiformes; family Apogonidae; genus Pseudamia; species Pseudamia nigra. The sequence goes on from JAQQAE010015198.1 coordinate 2,590, forward strand.
GCTGGGAGACTGCAGACCACCAGTGATGAAATTGAAGACCACCAACAATCAGAAGGAAACAGCAGTGCTGAGCAACCCAGGTCTTGTTCTTGTCCAGTTGTCAGCATTTCTCACGCAAAGGTAGCTCTCCTTTATCATATTTCAAAGCTGCAATATGAGCGTTATTTGTTATCCCTTAAAGCTACACTATGACACTGTAATAGTAATCGCAATATCATCCTTGTCCAGTTACTTATTTTGTTGATTATATAGCAATTTTTTCTTCAATTATTGACATTTTATCAATTATTGTATGTTTTGTTAATTATTTTTTTAGTAATTTTTGTTTATTTTGTTCTTAATTTGTTAATTTGATAATTTTCTTCATTTTATTGACATGATTATTATTCTGCACATTTTTATTCAGTTTATTAAAATTTTGTTAATTATTTTGCCAGGTTTTACTTATTTTGTTTAGCATTTGTTCATTATTTTGTTCATTTTTTCACTTTATTAATATTTTACTAATTGTTTGGCTCATATGTATTTATTTTGTTGACATTTTGCAGGTTATTTTGCAATTTTGTTTGTTTTGTGGATATTTTTCTTAATGTCTTTGTTGATCACTTTGTAAATATCTTTTGGCTCATATTTATTTATTTTGTTGACATTTTTGGTGATTATTTTTGCTAATTTGTTATTGGTCATTTTCATATTTTTCAGTTGATTTTTGTCTATTTTTGATCCAATTTCACAAATAATTCATTTTCCATGACAACTTGGCAACAATCATAGTAATTGCAACGTGGCTTTTTCACCAAACCTTGCAGCCGTCTTTTATCTTTTGTTTCCAGCAAGAGGAGATGTTTCAGTCCACCACTGTGGTGCAGCATTTCTCGTGCTGCGCTGTTTCTCCAACCTGGTCCTACCCGCTCTCCTTGGCTCGGCATCACTGGGCAGCTGATATCAATAAACCACCTGGAGACATACGGGCAGAGAGAAACAGCACTCACACAGGTGGAATAACGCCAGGCAAATCCCCAGAAGAGAGAAGGTGTCATCTTCCCCGGGCTCTTCCTCTCACCTGTCCGACACCGCATTGGCACAGGTTCAGTGATCAGTAGACGAAGTACAGGTTTCACACTTCACTAACAGGCTGACTAATCGGAATCTTAGGTCTTCAAAAGTCTTTAATACATCTTTGATGGGCATTTAATTGATTGACTTACCGGTAGTTTTGATTGCTTTTAAAGCTGCAATTAATGATTATTGCCATGATTAACATGTCAATGTTTTTTTTTTATTGGTTCAGCGAGTAAACATTTGGTCTGTAAAATGTCCTTTTTTTGTACTACAGTACTCAAAAAGTATGACTTCAACGCCTTCTTAAACTGATGAGCAATTTATAGATTCATCTAGTTAATTAATGGTTGCAGTTGCTTGCAGTCCTAGTGAATACGTGCAGAGGAACATTTGTATTTATGGCAATATACAAAAACTGCAAGATGAAATTAGTATTGAACCGGTAATCATTGATGCAAACTGAGCAGCTTGGTCAGATTTCAAAGAGAATTGTGCAGGCTAACATGGTGTTCCATCTCATTAAAAATGGCCACATCTGAAAGTAATGAGTTATAAATGTTTCTGTTAATGTTGCTTTCATCTAATATGTTTATGCTCCAGAGCTGAGGTGTGCCATAAATTGAATTCATGTTTATTTTAGAGACGTTGTGAAGTCTAAATCAAATTTGAGACCTCCAGAAAGCCTGTTAGTAAAAGATGCATCTTGTGCTTTTTCATGCTTCAAATGGCGACTGACTAGTTGAAGCATTCTTAACTATGTTTTTAAGGTGGAAAGTTAGAGATCCTTTTGGCAAAAGAGAGCCTCCCGAGCAAGATCTGCCAACAGAGCTCGTTAAGGTGATGTGGTGTCAAGGTGTGACCTACAGGTAGGACCTTATCACAGTTAATGGGCTGTTGATATTTAATGAGGCATGGGTTTTTCCATTTAAGAAAAGCTGCAATAGAACAGTCAACAGCAAATCGTTCACTACCAGTCTTGCAGCTTTTTTTATTGGAATGACTTGACATAATGCAAATTTACATCACTAAATTAAGCTCATGTTAGTTTATGAGACTAAAATTGCAGGCACTAATCTCAATGAACTTGCCCTTCTATAGAGTCAGGGCTATCAAGAGATTCAACTGTTGTTATCAGGCCAAAGATATGCTCCGCCTTGATCCAGGTCAAATAGATTTAAGAAGCCTTTTGTCGCAACTGTAATCAGCCTTTTGAACAGTGTCATGTGACTCTTGCTTCAGGTGTATTTGTGAAAGTGTTGTGTGTTTGCATGTGAAGTATGTGTTGTTTTGTGTATTGTGAGTTCTTGCTGCACAACAAATTGACACTTGTGGTTAATAAAGTTCACCTTTGACCTTTCTTCACCACTGTCTCTCCTTCTTCATCTTGTCTGCTGTTTTGATTTGGCAGTAGATATTGCTGTATTTTTTCTGTTTCTGTCTCTTCTATAGGATCCTGAGTGGAGCTGTGTCAATTGTTGAAGTTTCACCTGGAGATGGGTCAGTTATCCGGTCAAATGGTGTCCTTAACAGCTATTTTACTCACTTCAAGCCTGACTGTCACTCAGGGCAGGTAAATTTCATCACCTCATATTGATATTCAGTATGTTTTTCATGGCTCAGATCACATTATTTAGCTCTAGCATGAATACCCAAAGCCAGTGCATGGTTTGTTTCTCAGGTGAAGGAGGTTACATACCATTTAAACAGCCTTCCTCCTGATGTACCAGGACAACCCTACTCAGTACTTTCTGTTGTGAATCGTGCAAACAGGTAAGTAACTTGTTTACTGCATGCTTGATTTACGTACAGTATTTCATTCAGGTCTTCCTTAAACTATGTTTCGCTGCTTTACAGGATCCTCACCTGTTACAACCAGGCCAAGCACTCACTGAAGCTCCCTGCTGCACCCAGCTGCTTACAAGAGGTTAAAGAATACTGTATTACCTTGTACAACAGCTTCCACAATAGTATAAACCTCATTGTGTTTAAAATGGCATGGTATACTGATTCTGGTAGAGTAGTCTGTAGTAAGTGAAAATCTGCAGTATGTCAAAAATGTATTCTAATCTGGACAGTTTACTCAGAATCTGTAGTCTTTGGATTTGATTTGAGGTTATTGTTATATTATTACAAGGGAATTACCTAAAACCCTCCAGTGGCTTGAGAAGTAGTGCAGACAGACATACACAAGTCCATACACAAACACATATCATCAACAGGCAAAAATTTCTTAAGGTGAGACACTTCTCACACAAATGCAAGGTTAATCCACCTTGTATAGGCAGACGATATGGGAAGTACTGCAAAGGCAGAGCATTTTATAGTTTAGACACTTGTAGAATCCAGTCTAAACATGAGGTCATCTAAGAAGATGGGCACTATGGCATTACAGTAGCTGCTCAAGCCACATCTGTGGCATACTCTATGTCACAATACTATGCATTATGATCAACCTTTTTTAGTCTTCTTTAGCCTAATATTGTGATGCATGGGAGTTTAGACTGGAGGTCACTATATACATACACAAAGTATGGATAAACAGCTGTAAATGTAGCAAAATCAGCCGTGCACTGTGGAGGAGACAAGCAATTACATGTACAAGTATGTAAAACTGTTATGGTGTGATATATATTTTCATATATATATATTACTTGTAGTTCAAATTCAAACATTCTACATGTAAGTATGTAATGAGAAAGTTAGCACAAGCTGAGACATAAACTGGTAATTAATACGAAGACACTGATTTACTGTATGTCAAATGATTCCACTGAGTTTTCCTTTTTTAAAAAATGTAAACTTATTTAATCATCTGCCAAAAGCTGAGATACAATTGTTTCCATTATGAGAAGCTTAATGGGCATGTGAGTATCTAATACACCGCTACAACTTTTACATACAGCATGTAACATCTAATATACACACTCCCAAATATAATCTTAAGACTGGGGGTAAAATTTCAAGTATTCGTATTTTGTACTGGTGGATTGTAACCAGGTTGTAAGTAGAGCTTCAAAATGCAAAAATTAGTAAGAGATGAAAGAGACAAAAATAGAGGGTAGGCAGTTTCTTAAAAAAGGCATTTAAACTCGAACAAACTGTTCATCAGCTGATCAAAATTTTAAGACCATAGCCCAAAAAAACAATAAGATTCTGTTCAGGAGTGTGTGGCTGTAGTGTGTGATCCTGAACACAACCAGTGTTTTTATTCTGTAGGAAAGAGACCTTTCTGAGCCAAACGTATCTGAAGAAACTCTGACCAGTACTCTGTCTGTCAATCAACACATCATACAGAGTCGGTGAGTTTCTCTTTTTGTCATGATTTTAAGGCCAAATACCTTTACAGTAGATGTAATATTCATGTGACTGTCTGTTTACCTCAGGTCAGACCATGTAGCAGAAGAGCTGGAGAAGATAAAAAGATTCAACTGTATCCTTAAACACTGCGACAGATGCTCTAAATATTGATTTTTGTCATGAAGCGTTGCACATTAGTCACACAAAAAGGACTGTATCCATGTCTCCTCTCTGTGTGTTGATATGTCTGAGGAGGAATACTTTGTTCTTTAACACTGTTGGCTCAGTTCTGCTGGAGAACAGTCACCTGCTGAGAGGTGAGAGAAGCTGTGCAGAAGCAGATGATGTTTTTGCAGAAGATTTGGCTCCTGAGCCAGTGAATGAGAGCTGCATCGCTGAAGCTCTTCAAAGGACGTCTAAAGCAATACAGGACATTGACACCATCATATCTACGGCCACACTGACCCCATGAGTCTATTCAATTCGTATAGCGCCAATCATAATCACCTCTAGGCGCTTCACAATTTGAGGCTGAGACCTCATGACTATACAGACAGACAACCATTTGCATTCACAACTATGGACAATTTAGAGTAACCAATTAACCTAGTACATGTTTTTGGTTGTGGGAGGAAGCCGGAGTACCCGGAGAGAACCCACCTGGTGTTGGGATTGAACCCAGGACCTTCTAGCTGTGAGGCACAAGTGCTACCCACTGCACCACCATGTCGCCTGCTTAAATGGAGAATACAAGCAGAACACCAGGCAGAACACCAGGTGTTTAATTTTGAATCTTGAGTTTGAAAATGTAGTGTGTATCACTAATACTGAGTTCAGTCCAGAAATCTCTCAGGTGCCATGGGATGTTTTATTTTTTGTACATTCATTTGTTTCACTGTTTAACTATTGCTAGTCAGAGCATACAAACAACTGATTGCTAGAATTATAAATACAGTACATTTATTATACAATACTGTATTAAGTGTTTAGTATGTAAGAGTTAGGTAAATCTAACTCCAGAGAAGGAATATCACCTTGATGTTTTTATTAATGAGTAATCACCTTAATAAGTCTTTCACATGTACAGAGAAAATGGGTCACATCTATTGAGTCCACCTTACTTTACATTAACTCACAATGGATTCCTTCTCTTTTTATTGTGTTATATAGCTCCTGCTGATGGATTGACATCAACTATGTTGGAGTGGTGGGCGGAGTTTAATCTCTTAACTGAAAAGATCAGCACTAACCAACACTTGCCAATCATTTGCATTTTAAAAATATTTTTGGCATCGATATAGGAGAGGAGAGTCACAAAATATTACATATTGAACCTTTAATTTTCAAAAAGCATCAAAAAGTTCTTAGATACAACCACAGTCTATTTTGAGAAGGTGTTTTGGTTGGTCTCTATCACATTTAAAACTCCAAATCTCAGTAACTGCTTTACGGAATGTCACAACATGTGCCACAAATATTCTCTGCAAAGACAAACTGAAGACATTGTAGGACCACGGCTCATAATCACTGTGACCTCATGTACAGTATGTCCATTCATTTGAGGGTCATCTCTCAGGAGTACCCTGGTGGGATCTCTTCAAACTGGCACAGATATTTGTTTTGATGTAAAGACAAATGGACAAAGACAAATTAATTTTGGCAGCCAGTGTTCAAATTCCAAGTCACTCTGACCACATGCCCGTCTATTTTTATGCATATGTTTTCTCAGGAACCCTCTAGGAGTGTATTTTAATGGCCAAAGCTCAAATGTTTGGGATGTTGTAACATCACATAGTGTGTGAAGATTTTCAGTCATCCAGGTCATAGTATCCAAGGCATGTGGTTTTGCTTCTGTCGACTGGACTGGAAATTTGGTTTGAAGATGTTTCGCTACCTATCCAGGGAGCTTCTTTAATTCTGAAGAAGCTTCCGTCTCCAAACCAAATTTCCAGTCCAGTCGACAGAAGGAAAACCACACGCCTTGGACGTCACGTAATGCAGTTTTGTACTGCTAATGAAAGAAAGCACTACATAAACAGATTATGATCTAAGGACAGTGGACATGCCTGATTGAATTAAAACTTATTGTTCCTTGTTGCTAATTACTTTGTATCATGAATTCGTTACCACTCAAATCCTACTTGTTATCAGAGACAACATTCAGTGATGCAAAGTGCTTGAAACTGATATTTTGTCCTTCCACCCATGGACACATGTACAGTACAGTGTAAGCGTGGCTGATGAAAAACAAAATGTAATGGGAGGCCTCATTTTCAATATGTACTGTAATGTAAGTGTCAGTATCTTTATTAAATTATGGTTTTGGTCCAGGTATGGATACTGTTAAGAATAAAAATATGTTTTAAGTTTTAACTTTTTGTCTTTGAAACTGATTTGTAACTGAAAGTAGATTTTTCATTTTGTGTAAGACTATTCCATTGAATATCTAAAAACATTTGATGCATCACTAAATTACCTCATTGATAGAGTTTTTCAAACCACACACACAGAGCTGTTGTGTTTTTTTCCATTCAGTTGAGAGTGACTTCCTTCCCTTGTAGGTGGAGTTTTTATTGACAACTCAGTGACAGTCCTTGAGTGCACAGATGTACATGTAGCACTTGGAATCAAACATCAGGTGAGTGGAAAATGACTTATTTTTCTGAGAAACCAAGGTTCCTCTTCATTTTAAATTTTTAAACTAATGTAGAGCTTTTATCTGTCGTCTTCCTGAAGTGTGAATGCAGCGTTGCTATTTGTTTGTGCTTATAACATGATGGGTGGTTTATTTCCAAATTTTGGTGCATCTTGATGTAACCTCTGTCCTAACACTAAAATATGCCTCCTTCCTAATACTTTGACTTTTCAACATATAATATAACATTGAAACTGGTGTTTTCTAGATTCAAAAGGAGTGATTTAATTTAAAATACATCCATGGCTCAGTTCAACACAAAAGACAATGATATACAAAAAGTTTCCTTCAAACAAGAAGCAGCTCAAAAGGTGAGTGTTGTAACTTCTGTTCAAACCAGAATTGCAGCTCTGGAGGAAAGTTTTTCAAATGCTGCAATCAGCAACACTCAATCTCCAAAGTCGCACTCTCAGAGCAGACTATCCGCTTACTGCAGACAAGATGCAGGTTCATTTTCACCTCCTGAAAGGCAGAGACACACAGACTTCTCTGGATCTTCCATGCATCCCACAAACATGACATCTGCAGCACAAGAAAATTATTATATTTCCAGAAAAACAAGTGTCAGTCTTTCGTCATCCAAGCCAGAGGGGCCTAGAAGACTTAAGCCTCACATAATGACTCCTAAACCCACCACTTTACTGAATCCAGAAAACCAGAAGCCATGTGTGTCATCTTGTCTCGAAGTCAACCAGCGCAGAGCCAGATCTCCAGCAGCGAAATGCACCATTACTAACCAGGAGAGCGTTGAAGATGGTGTGATTCAGAGGAAGCGCAATGGCACTAAATCCCCCAAACTACCACAAAGGTCCAAGTTCAAGGATATCCGTGCAGATGGCACCCCAAATCAAACTGAGAGAAATGTAACTGTCCTAACAGTTCCCATGAAGAAGAACCTTCCGGATGCGTTTTCTCTGGGAAACCCTCCACTGAAGCCAAACAGACCTGCAGCTGTGGACATCCAGCAATTCAGAACATTTTTGGATGAAGGTAAGAAACTATTTAACTGCAATATTGCTTAGTGAAATAACTTATAATGCCGTTACATTTGCTTGAAATTTGCTTTGTTTTTGTGTGACAGAACCAAGAGAAAAGCTGTCACCTCCTATTGCTCTTCCACCTCTCGGGTTTCCACCATCAGACCTGCCATTCAATGTGTGAGTGTTGACACTGAAGCTGCTTTTTCTGATTTTGATTCATTTACTGTATTTGTCATATGCAGGTTAACATACAGCCAACACTGTAATGAAATGTTACAGACTAGAACTGAGAATCAACTCACTAATCACAACACTAGAAAAGCAGTCCATGCAAAATATAAAATGTAAGCAAAGTATATAAGTATTTAGATCAGTTGAATTTGTCTATATGTACTGTATGTGCATGGCCAGAGCGAAAAATAAGAATGTAAACATTAACAAGGTCTGTGTGCATGAATCTGTAGAATCAACATGATCAGAGTTTACATAATGAAATGCACAAGTCAGTTCAGATTGAGCAATCAGTTCATTACACGTGCATTTTTTAAAAATTGGATATCGTGGAAAAGTTCTCTTTCCTGTAGTTTAATTTAAAAGTGAGGCTTTCATATGTACTTTATTCATTACACATAAAGTGAAATATTTCAAGCCTTTTCGCTGGCAGTTTGGATTCTGTGCCTCGCCGCTCTTCCTCCAAACATCAGGCCTAGAAAGAGGACTTGGGACCACTGAGCAATGATCCACTTCTCCTCTGCCCAGATAAGAGGCTTCTAGGATTGTCTTTGGTTCAGGAGTGGCTCAACACCAGGAACGTGACACTTGTAGCCAGTGGTGTGTAGAGTAAACAGAAGCACTACGCAATTGTACCGTTACTTTATAATTATAATGACTGAAGTAAAAGTAGAAGTACTCGTACAAATAAGTACTTGAGTAAGAGTTAAAAACTATCTCATAATAAAAAAGTACTCAAGTAGTGAGTAACTTTATTACACAGAATTAATTATAGCCTCAGTGCATTAGAACAGACACAATAGATGTCAACCAGGTGCATGGAAAAATATGATGTTTAACACATCTTACTGTCAAAAACTGAAGATGCACTCAAATCTTTTGCTCTAATTGCAAGAGTTATTGCTTATTTTCTTCCTTTTTTGAATATTTATGTGTGTGTTTTGATCAGTTTCTTCCATTTTGTTGGTTATATTGTTCATTTTGTTGATCATTTTCTTTAATTTTGTTTATTTTTGTTCCTTTTTGTTAACTTACTTGATTATTGTTCATTTTAATTCAATTCAATTTCATTTCAGTTTTATTTGTATAGCGCCAATCATAATCACCGATTATCTCTAGGCCACAATTCGAGGCCGAGATCTCATAACTATACAGAGAGTAAACCCAACAGAACCACCGCGCGCAAGCCTAGGGCGACCGGGGAGGAAAAACTTCTTTTAATAGAAGAGAAAAACCTCCAGCAGAACCAGCGGCTCAGGGTAGGCGGCCATCTGCCT
>JAQQAE010015199.1:0-12131 GCA_029823295.1 Pseudamia nigra
AAGCGCCTAGAAATAATCTAGAGATTATGATTGGTGCTATATAAATAAAGTTTGATTGATTGATTGATTGATTGAACTATTTTGACTCGGCAATCCCATGCAATGTCCTCAGAGATTGGCAATTTTCTAGTTAATCTTTCACCTATTTTCCGGGCATCTTCAATCTAAGACCAAAACTATCAACAATAGTGCATGGGACCAGTGACGTGAGAGTACAAACCCCAGTTCCAATGAAGTTGGGACATTATATAAAATGTAAATAAAAGCAGAACCCAATGATGTTCAAATCCTTTTCAACCTATATTGTATTGAATACATTACAAGGACAAGATATTAAACTGATAAACGATATTGTTTTTTTTGGGGGGGGGGGCTTCACATTGCATGGCAGTTTTAACTTGTACTTGTAGATGTAGAGATGAACTGGATTCACTGACAATGGTTTTCTGAAGTGTTCATGAGCCCACATGGTAATATTTTTTTCAAGACAATGTCAGTTTTTAATGCAGTGCCGCGTGGGGGTCGAAGGTCAAACGTATTCAATGTTGGTTTTCTTACAACAGCCCAAAAGAAAAGAAGAAGAAGACCAAGTTAACATCTGTATCAACTGACAGGAAACTGTTTCAATGGTAAAAAGTGTTGCGTCAAGTGACCATGCCATATGCTACATTAACGTTTGCATGTAACATACTGCTGATGAAAACAGCAGCAGCGGACAGTATGTGCAGCCAGTAGCAGGTAGAGATTTCGAACACAGGCTGTTTATTCCAACGCCGTCTCTTTGCACACGTGCTGTGCTTTGTGTTGATGAGGATTGAGGCTTTGTGACATTCACAGGTGGTGGGAAAACAAAAACTCTTGCACAACAACCCACAAAAACACATGCAATAAATAATAAAAAGTAAACTACTGTAACTGAAAGTGGGGAAAAAACTCAAGAAAAAAATCACTCAAAAATGCGACACGTGCTGCTCATTTTTACATCAATATTGTTGTTCAGTCAGTGTTTCTACTTCTACCAGTATCTTTACTTCTGTTGGCGTAAAGACAGTAAGGCTATGGACCCCTTTTTGTACATATCATTCTCATACTCCTCTATTGAAAACTGGAAGAGCACAGGTGAGGATGATCTCTCTGGATCTACCATCAGTGTCAAAATACACACTCTACACAACCAAAAGGGTTAAATAAAGAAGCCATGCACACGATTTTATTGATGTTAAGATATACAGTAGGGTAGAGAAAAATCCTTTTTTCAAATCTCAGCAGAGCTTCGCTTCACATTTAAACACTTATTCATATTCACATGTGGGCATATGGGAGCTGCCAGGTCTGTCCAAGCACTGCACAAACTGGATGACTGGGGACTGCTCAAAGGCAGAACATCCGCCACGGGACCCAGGACGAGTCAAATATAATATTGTGTGTTGAAGTGCCAGAAGCAGGTCTGCAAAGAGAGTGCGAAAAGTCCAAACCCAGTGAGTAGTACATTTTCAATTTCATAGTATTGTTTAAAAGGACTGTGTTCTAGTGAGGGTTGTAAAATATAACTTTCCTCTGGCATTAGAGTGAAAACATGAACATTTCAGCAAGTGCTTATTTGATTTATCTTATTTAGTCTTTTGTCAAAACAGCTACAACCGCACTGTGGCTATTGAAGACTGTGGTCTTCAAGATGGTTCATTTCACACAAGACACATGCAAATGACACCACGAGGCAATACAAATCTACAAAGCAATGATCCTCTGTTCCACATACGAAGGCTGAAGCAGTTTTACTGCAGTTTGGCTGAATGTGATTGTTTTTAAATATCTGGCTATGAAAAGTTCTCATCAGGTAGATACCATTTTGTTACGGGGGAAAACCCTGACAGCTGAAAATCCAACGGCTGTTGAATCAGGACACATTTCCCATCTCGGACTCATTGTTTGTGACATGTGGCTGAATAAATGTACAATTTGCACACTGCCTTTGGCCAGCAAGAATTTAATTTTGGATTGTAGAGCATTCATTTTAAGCTGAGTGATGACATTTTCTGAACCTAAAAAGTTCTTGGCCTCTTTTGGAACAGGGAGCATAATTCCCATTTTGGTGCAGGCATACATCACTGTACACAAAAATTCATATTTGTTGGGAATCAAGCCATGCTCTTTAGCCTCCGGATACTCGTGGACAGCATGCATGGACTTCAGCATCAGTCTGAATACGATGACCGTCTACGTGGAGTTTTAGATTGGGTAACAAATGGAAGTGTGACAGAGCCAGGTGTGGTCAGATGCATGGGTTCAGAGAGACATTTGGCTCCTTCTGCCACTGGCACATGCTGCACATTATCCTGGCACAACACATACTTTGAATTTTTATGGACAGTGATGCTATCTCTACATCATGCCTCATTCCTAAGTAATTTGTAAGCATACTGTATATGCACTTCGTTTTTTTTTTGGCCACTATTAAACCAAACTTCTAACAGTTTTCTTCCAGAAATCCCCAAAGAAGCTTTACTCCTAGGAGCCCTAAAACCACAACTGTCTTGATCTCAAAAAGTTATAGTTCATGACATCAAAGCAAGCCATATCTGACAACAATTTAACCAGCATGCAATGTGTCATGATTAGCATAGAAGAAATCATCATTACTTTAAGAACTGAAGGTCCAAAAAATCTTAATGTGTCCCCAAGCGCATTACCAAAACCCACAGACACTATGATGAAAGTGTTCCCAGATTTTGAGGCTGGTGATTCTAATAAACAGCTGTTGGGATGGTCCTTATGGAACCCAGTTTCATCATAGTGTTTGATTGATTTGGCAACTACACTATGCATCACATTCAAAGTTCTAGAGAGTTTTTGGAGTGATTGACACCAGTGTTATTTTTGCCATAATATTGATTTGTACAGTAGTTGTAGTAGCACCCACTCAACTGTGCAGCCAATCTTCTGCACAAGAAAACTGATATTCTAAAGCACATTGAAAAGGCAAGAAATGAGGTAAATTAAATCAAGACAACCATTCTAGGTAGCTACCTGGTGAAGTTGATGAAAGTGTCTAATAAGGGTGGAGGGAAAAATCAATCCACATACATATTGCAATGTTTCATGTGATGATTTTACGTGTCAATATTTCTCCCAAGATTTGATATTGATTTATTCACTGTGGTTCTGACAGCAATGACATTATGTCATATCCATTTCTGGATAAGCAGCAAGCTGGGTGTGTGAGTCACAAGTATTAGCTGAAACCAGAAAATGGCAGACAGAAATACAAAGAGGTGATGTCAGAAGTCAAAGAAAAGCCAAGCAGAGCTGAACGAGCTGGTCTTACCTGTGGCGCCTGGATGCCCCGCACCACCAAGCCCTTTGTCACCATCACTGCCTGTTACATAGCATCTCACGTTCTCCAGACAAGAGTCAAGATGAGTCTCACACAGGTGCAAACACCACAGAGCTACCAAGTGGCCAAGTAGAGCGTTTTAGAGAAAAGTGTTGCTTTGGTCACCAACAGTATAGCTGCTGCATGGTTAGCATTAGCTGGTTTTGTCCACATCAGATGCTGCATATCCTGAACATGTCAGCAGATCTGAGGCTGCAGCTGTAGCAGACGACTCAGACTAAGAGAAGAGCTGCAACACTCTATGTTTTGGAGCAAAATCTGATTGATTTTTGTTTGTTATCTGCCCATTTTTTGTTTTTTATTAAGTATTTAGTTCATTTCTGTTCATCCACCCATCCATCATTTTCCACTTATCCTGGTCAGGGTTGTGGGGGCAGCAGCAAACCAGGCCCCCGCCTTTAGCTGCCACCCAAACCACACAGCACCAGACCCTTACGACCTTTCCTGCATAACAAATATAAGAAATAACAAATTTAATTTTAACGATCAACCTACGAAGTTGGCGACATAAGAAATTATTAATAGTGACTCACGCGTCACAGTTCCTCTGACCGCGCCTCTTCGTCCTGGCGCCGCTCTGCTGTAGCGTCTTTTTCCAATGAAGGCCATGGTGCATTTATCATTTTCCATGTGAAGAACATAGTTATGGGTAGTTTTATCAGTTTTTTCTTCTGGGTGAGAAGATTCTTATAAACAGACATGCCACCATGCCCTTAACCAATCAGGACTCAGAACACAGCAGGTTCTCCTTTAGCCAATCAGGACACAGAACACAATGCGCGTTCATACACTGTTAAAAAAAAAAAAACATGAAAACGGCACTAAAAAAAATCTGCAAAACAGCGAGGCCGTGAAAGGTGAACCGCGATATAGCGAGGGACCACTGTATTATTAAATTATTTTATATTCTGTTCCCTTTTTCATTATTTTTGTTAGTGTGTGGTGATTGTTGTGTATTATAAGTGTATGATTGAACTTGTTTTTGATAAGAAATTTGCAAGAATCAATAGTATTGAATCTCAATACTTTTACTCATAGAATTGCAATGTTAAATAGAATCGGCACACAAACATAACGATAAAATTGAATCACAACAAAAGCATATCGTCCCAGCCCTGTCATCAAAGCTAAGCAACATTACCTTTATTTGTTACATACACACAGTACATGATTATGGGCCCACAGTGGTGATGATGATGATGATGATGATGATGATGAGGGTGGAGACAGATGGTAGTCTTTACCTTCCCCAACCAGATCTCCTGCCGATTCAGAGATTCAAGCAGGCGACACTGTGGACACAGGTTTGCTTCTCGAGCCTCTCGGTCACCACTGCCCCAGCTACATCTGTCCACTTCGGAGCATTTAAATATAAAACATGTTCTGAGTTATTTAAGACTTTTTTGTTCACTACATAATTTCATGTGCTGTTTCACAGTTTGGGTGTCTTCAGTATTAATGTTGAAAGTACAAAATAAGACACTTGTAGTGTACATATTTCCATACTTGTTCATTCAGTGGATTCATCTCTACAAACCGAGCAGGACAGAAAAGAAGTAATGAGCCATTCACATGGTGCTTGTTTTAGATGCTGACCTTGGCTCAGTTTGGGGTTTGTGTGAACCCACGTGAGAAGATGGTTTGTTTGCTGCGGGAGATCAGAGTTCCACCGGCATGCTGTGAAAGAGACAACAGCAAAGAAAGCAGCTCCACATACTGCTCTTTCCTTGCAGGTCAGATGGCTCTTGTAGAAATTCTGCCGACAGCTTGTTCAGACGATACACTCCACTCAGAGGCTGTAGGAAGATGACTGCCACTGACAACCCCCCGCCCACCCACACACACACACACACACACACACTTTACTTCCATTTCCTACTCCCCCTTTTCCCTCTCTTTGCTCCCTCGCTCTGTCTCCCTTGTCCGCTTCGTCTCTCTCTGTCGGAAAACCATAGCCATCTCTTTGCTCAGTGGAGCAAACTGAATACATTAGAATCCAATTAAGGCTGGTGAAGAGAACTGCTCAAGCTTAGAGTGAATGTGTGTGTCCATGTGTACATCTGCAAGCATATTAGTGTACCTGCTGATCATGGACAATAGCTTATGCCCAGGCGGTGTGTGTGCGTGTCCAGAGTTCATGTGTGTTACGGTTACATGTGTTATCACAGTGAACCAAAAGCACAGCGAGACAGTCAGAGTCAGCCACAGTAAATCAGGGAAATAATGTGTCTGTACAAGGGAATCGATAGCCTACTCTGTTTTCCTATGCACTGCTTGTGATCAGTTTGAAATTGGAAAAGAAATAGTATTGCACTAAAAACACATGCAAACACCTGCATAGAATTATAGGAGCCATTTAGTCAGAATGACAAGAATTTACCGACAGTTAAACACTTTACAGAGTCTCAAGTCAAAAACTGTGAATCATCTATTCACACATTTCCTTTTTCTGCAGTTTAAATTGAATTATTGTCAATAAAATGTTTCGTTTTGAACTGGACGTAACAAAAAATAACTGATGCCACAGGGAAAACAGATATATACTGTATGAATGCCAAATTATAGGGGGGGTGTGGGGGGGTCTCATGTAGAATACTCATGTACTGTCAGTATTCTGTCAGTACTCAAAAACTGTCAGTATTCTACATGAGAATCTCAGTGTCGTGAATGCCGTACATTAAATTTCTTATTTTATGCCAGCCTTCATTCAAGTAGTTTTTTTTTTAAGAACAAAAGCCCATCAGTTCTGCGAGTCTTCAGACAATGGTGGAAAAGGCGGAATTCAACAGTCAGGATTGTAGAAAATAATAAAACAATGTCATGCCGCACTGCAAACTTGATGTGAAATGGCGGACCAGTTAGAGTCAATATATGCCTTTCCATAAACTCTCTGGTGAATTTTCAGGCAACCTTTGAGAAGCTGCAGAAGCAAAAAATGTGTTTTCATAATGTGGTTTTGCTGGGCTGTGTTGACATTATACATATACTGTTTTCCATTTAAATCATTATGTCTTTTCCATCACAAAAGACACTGTCCACGCTTGTCTGTGAGATAAAGACACACATGTAACCTTTCAGACAGGTTGGCATTTAAAAATGAGAAACTGCGTGCAGGTCAGCACCTGCACAGCTTTATGAAGCAGAATATTTTTTGGCATATGTTTTCTTGGTTTTACTGTGGATCCTACACTAAACTTTTTTTTTCTCGACATTCTTGCCTAATCTCTTTGTTTTATGGTTCTGTGTTTAATGACATTAGACTGTTTGAGTGTTTATTTACTGTATTTATTTGACCTTTATTTGACCAGGCAACTCATTAAGAACATATTCTTATTTACAATGGATGTGTTTATGATCTAATCAGCTTCCAGTGTCGAGCCTCAGGTAGGGAGTGGTGTAGCCATTAAAAAACTTTAATTTCATGTTACCAGTTAAATTAGCATGCCTGCTACAGTATTTGCTGTTTTTTTAGACAAGTGCAAATGTTGCACAACATACAGTGGTAACAGATAATTGCAGCTTGACAGCTGTACAGAGCTCAAGAGCAACTCCTGCATAGTGCCACTTTAATGTTCATTTATTCTTTTGGGGAAAAAAAGGAAAATCAAACATTTCTTCAACCTTTTCTATTTCCATAAACATTCTTAATTTGAAACTTTGTAAATGCACATTAAATACATTTATGGAAATGCAGCTCCATGGATGGACTGAGTGATGAGAAAATTAAATGGAAAAAGCATCAGTAGCTATCATTTAAAAGAGAGGACTTTTTCCTTTATTCTCATTTCCATTAGCTCCCCTTCTCTACCTGAGCTTCATATTTCTCTTTCAACCTTTACTGCACTTCAGTTTGTTTCTAAATATAACAAACCGATCTTTTAAATTTCACCACCTGCTTACTTTAAAGAAAAAAATGACCTTAAAACCATCCAATACCTTATGACAACATGGGGACTTTCAAGAAGTTCTTATTTTGTGGACAGAACACTCACAGCTGGATGCCGGAGCACATGGACGGAGCATGAGACACAGGTACAGTGTACATGTTTCTGCACCATGTCTGTAGTTGCTTCCTGTGGTTGTTCTTCGTTTATGATGCATGGAGACACATTGTCTACGTTTGAAGTTGGATGTCCTGATGCATTTCTTGCCTGAAGAAGATGACATGAAGTTGTTCAGGATTTGCATCCAAAATGAAACAGTCACATGAAGGATGAGTTTAGAGTAATGATGAATCACCCAAAACACTTCTGTATGTTAGTACATGCTTTGCAAAATCTCTGAACAAATTGTCTGAACCGATAATGTGTTTCACATATTCATGTTTTACCTTTATTTAACCAGGCAAGTCATTAAGAATTTATTTACAATGGCAGCCTGGCAAAAAAGTAGAAGGCCTTAACGGAAGGGGAGGAGCAAAAATCCACTTCTACATACAGTATAGCACGTGTGTTTCATAGGATGTATTCACACCTGGATCGTTTGGAGCAGTTATTCTGGAACCGGGAGCGTTTTACCCCAAAAACAGTTCGTTTGTGCAGTAATCACTCCTGTGACAACAACTGAGCCAAGATCTCCTCAAAGGGCTGGTCTCAGCTCATTTTCATTTGATCCCTGTAGCGGTTCATTTGCAGTGAGAACACAATCGAGTCAGAAAACGACCCAACTGACATAAAACTGTGGATGACAATGGAATAGTGGTGGCAGTAATGCACTCGGTTGCCAACTGTCATTAAAACAACAGAAGTAGAAGAAATAGCAGAAGAAGAGGGGGAGGAAAAAGAGATGGAGTTGGAGAGATAGGCCTAATCTAACAAAGTTTACCTGATGTATTGTGCATAATATAATATATAATAGTGTGCATGTGGTGATGCACCTGTCAGAGCCCTGTGGTTCGTGCACTGACACGTATTTGTTTCACCAGATGCACCAGAGACGCACACAAAAAACTAACCACAGTGGCAGCTGATGATACATGGTTGTTATTTTTTCTGTGGGGCAACAATATAGAGTAAACTCTTCCTCCTTCCAAAAATGATTTCTGACCAATGAGAAAAGAGTTTGCTCACGCATGGCATTTGTTTATAAGTTTGTCCCAATACAGACTGATAGCCTGTGAACACAAATGACCCAAAGGATAATCACAGCAGAGTTATCACTGTGTCCCCTGAATTGGAACAAAGCAAACGAACCACAAGTGTGAATAACCTTTAATCTTTTTTTAGCAAATGAAAAAGGTAGACAAATTGATTCACATGAACAGATGGGCTGACAGTAAGTTTACGGAACTGGGCTGTCATCTCCGTCTTATGCAGAATATGGTCAAAAATTCAGGATTCAGCAGTTGTCACATAATTTGAAGGTAAGGGTGGAAATCTGCTCTGATCTACTGGAAACACTGTGTTGTGTAGTAGCTTAATATAAAGGAAGTTACTCAAAAACCAAATGCAATTTAAATGACCTGTGTTACAAACCCCACTTCCAATGAAGTTGGGACATTGTGTAAAACATAAATAAAAACTGAAAACAAAAATTTGTAAATGTTTTTCAACCTATGTTCAGATTTATACGGCTATGGCCTATGGCCATTTATACGCAAAAGCCACACTCTTGATTTTTTCATGCACATGCAGAGACACACTCATTCAACCAGTGTTCAGATGAATATACTACAAAGACAAGATATTTAATGTTCAAACTGATAAAGTATTGTTTTTCTGCAAATATTCACACATTTTGAATTTGATGCCTTCAACATGTTCCAGAAGACCTGGGACAAGGTCATGTTTACCACTGGGTTCCATCACCTTTCCTTTTAACAACACTCAATACATGTGTTCCTGATGTACGACTTCACAGCTCAACAGTCTGGGGTCTCTGTTGTCATATTTTGTACTTCATAATACACCGCCCAGGTCTGGACCTTGTAGTCTTGTTGAAATAATCAGGGACGTCTCTGAAAAAGACGTTGCTTGGATGCAGCATATGCTGTTCCAAAACCTTGGGGGGGCATGGGGGGCACTAACACACAAGGTCCATGATTTCCAAGAACAATTGTAAATGTGGACTCAGACCATAGCATACTTTTCCACTTTGCATCAGTCCATCTCAGAAGAGCTCAGGTCCAGACAAACCAGTAGCGTTTCTGGGTGGTGATATATGTCTTTCACTTTGCGTGGTAGAGTTTTAATTTGTATTTGTAGATTTAGAGATGAACTGTGTTATTGGCAATGGTTTTCTGAAGTGTTCCTGAGCCCATGTGGTAATATCCATTACACAATGCTGTGGGTTTTTAATGCACAGCCACCTGAGGGGTCAAAGGTCACAGGTAGCCAAAGTTGGTTTTCATCCTTGCTACTTACTTGCAGAAATTTGATGATATTATGGACTGTATATGATGAAATCCATAAATTCCCTGCTATTGTATGTTGAAAAATGTTCTTAAACTGTTGGACTATTTGTTCACAAAGTGTTGAACCTCACCCCTTCCTTGCTTGTGAATGACTGAACCTTTCAGGGGTGCACCTCTCACATCCGATCATGACACTCACCTGTGTACAGTTGACCTACTTACCTGTGGAATGTTCCAAACAGGTGTTTTCTGAGCATTCCTCAACTTTCCCTGTCTTTTGTTGCCCCCTGTCCCAGCTCCTCTGGTACATGTTACACACATCAAATTCAAAATGAGTGAATATTTTTAATTTATCAGGTTGAACATTAACTATCTTGTCTTGGATTTGTAAATCATTGTATTCTGTTTTGACTTATGTTTTATGCAACATCCCAACTTCACTGCAATTAGATTTTGTACTTAAAAATGTATGCCCATTTCTGCATTGCTTTTGCAATCCTCACATTTTTATCCTAATATCTAGTACACCACACCACAATATTTTCTTCACTCAAACTGGAGTACTCAGTCAAAATTTTAACATCCTGGATTATGTGCATGTAATACTGTATTTGCTTCCAATCTGGCCTACTCAGGAAGAAGGTGGGTGAAGTACTGTATGTAGAGACTGAGTGGATCAGTGATGCAGCAGATGTTGCAACATCCACTGATTCCACAAATCTCTGTTTGCCTGTCTAAATTACAACCCTAGACTGTACTATTTACCAAAACCATAATGTTTTAGTGTAGAATTTTCCAGCTGGTGCCTACCTTAGTCCCTCACTGCTGCCTTGTATTTGCACACTGCATGCCACTGATCTACTTGCATGGAGGAAAATGTAAAAATATTCCAACACAACCAGCTGGTAGATATTTACACAGTCCATCTCTCAAAGTAACATCAGAAGTTACTTCTAGTTGAGATGCATACTTGGTTGATTGAAACCCTCTGCAGTTCATCCTCATGTGCACAGTTGCCTTTTGACGAAAAGGTTAAGTGTTGCAGCTATGATGAGAGCAAGGTCCTCATATCTGCACTGTAGAGCGTCGTGTCACGCAAACACACACCGGCAGCAGCCTGAGATCAATTACGACGAGACCGCCACCTCCCTCCTTCCCCTCCCCCATGCCGCTCCTTCACTCCTCTTCAGCTACAGATGCAATTTAGCCGCACACCGTAAATCAATGGAGACAAGTGGGGCTAATTTAGACCATTTGATGTCAATTTGGCCTTGACCCTTTCCCATTACGTACACTCACTCACACACACACACACACGCACACACACACACTCAACCTGCACCCACTTAATGACTGGCTGCAGTATTACACAGAAGCAAGACCCATCCCTCAGTCTCACTTGTCAACACACACACACACACACACACACCTATGGCCATTTATACACAAAAGCCACACTCTTGATTTTTTCATGCACATGCAGAGACACACTCATTCACACTCCATGATGCAAACCATAACTCGTGGCTCCACTGCCTGAGATTTCCATATTGGTTCTGTCAGAGACGATTTTGTTTACAGGGCCCTTTGGATGAAATAACAGCACCGGGCACTATCAATTACTGAAAGAGAGAGTGGAAAGAGGCGGAGGGGGGTTAGGCAGGGGAGAGAAGATCACCAAACAATGATATGGTGGCTGGTGGAGGGAAACGATAGAATGCAGCCAGAGTAAAAGATGGATTTATTCTTTTGTACACGAGTGGCCAAATTCACATCCAAGTGCATCTCAGCCCAGTGTGTGGGAACCAACGGCTGGAAACTCCTCACTGGCACAACAATCACTCACATAACACACACAGATGTGCACCCTAAAGCTCAGTGTGCTACCAAATCTGAGGGTGACAGAGAGCAAGAAAACAATAATAAGCTTTGTTCAACAACAAGTTTCTTCTATTTCAGAGCATGACACAGTAGTCAATACTTTAGATTTGCTTGGGTCTAACGTGTCTTAAGAACATTAGTGGCTTTAAAATGCAAACAGCAAACCCCCAACAGACTGAATGTTCAGAGTTTTTGTCCAAGCCAGTTTTAGCAACCTGCTTTATACAACATACTGTACATACACTGAAATTAGCAGCCTGACCTCATGAACAGGAATGAGTACATCAGACGGACAGCACATATGAGATGTTTTGGAGACAATGTCGGAGGGGCTAGATTGAGATGGTTTGGACATGGACAGAGGAGGGAGAGTGAATATGTCCATAGCAGGATGCTGAGGTTGGAACTGCCACGCAGAAGACCTAGAGCAGGGGTCGGCAACCCAAAATGTTGAAAGAGCCATATTGGACCAAAAAAACAAAAAACAAATATGTCTGGAGCCGC
>JAQQAE010015200.1:0-12131 GCA_029823295.1 Pseudamia nigra
CTGTGGGGATGTTTTTCAGCAGCAGGAACTGGAAGACTAGTCAGGATAGAGGGAAAGATGAATGCAGCAATGTACATAGACATCCTGGATGAAAACCTGCTCCAGAGCACTCTTCACCTCAGACTGAGGTGACAGTTTATCTTTCAGCAGGACAATGACCCTAAGCACAGCAAAGATATTAAAGGAGTGGCTTCAGAACAACTCAGTGAATGTCCTTGAGTGGCCCAACCAGAGCCCAGACCTGATTCCAACAGAACATCTCTGGAGAGATCTGAAAATGGCTGTACACCGACGCTTCCCATCCAACCTGATGGAGTTTGAGAGGTTCTGCAAAGAGGAACGGACCAAACTGTCCACAGATAGGTGTGTCAAGCTTGTGGCATCATATTCAAAAAGACTTGAGGCTGTAATTGCTGCCAAAGGTGTAGCAACAAAGTATTGAGCAAAGGCTATGAATACTTATGTACATGTGATTTCTCAGGTTTTTTTATTTTTAGTAAATTTTCAACAATTTCAAAAAACACTTTTTCATGTTGTCATTATGGGGTGTTGTGAGTAGAATTTTGAGGGAAAAAATTAATTTAATCAATTTTGGAATAAGGCTGTAACATAAAAAATTTGTGGAAAACACGAAGTGCTATGAATATTTTCCGGATGCGCTGTAAGGATGTTGATACAATAAAGGGTGTTTGCTTTTCCTGATGGCTTCTTTGGAGCTCTGTCACATACTTTTCATTAGAAAATACTCCCCTCATTATCCATCTGACCCGGGATCGTACACTGATGTAAACAAAGAATAAATGTACTTTTCATTGACAATTTTCTGAACAATTTGTCTAGAACATTAGGTTGCTCATGGGAGCTGGGCTAATTTGATCTTCAGTATGATTGGTTGTAATTTGCAATGCTTTAAAATTCAAACTTCAAAATTTAGAATTGCAATGGCTCACAGGGGTGGAAATAATGCACTTGAACTTGATTTGTTGTGGCTTATGATGTCACAAAGCACAAAAATTCCACATGGTTTTTCCTGTTGTAGATTTCTCGGGCTCTCTGGAAATACTGAGCAAGTTTGAAATTTCACAGGTTTTATTTTGCATCGCAGACCTGTCACAGTGTGAGTCCTTTAAGGGTCAATATAAACGTCACATGTATCCTTTCCCACAGGAGCTGATTCCTGAGTTCTACTACTTGCCTGAGATGTTTGTCAACAGTAATGAATATGAGCTGGGAGTGCGTGATGATGGAGTTCCTGTCTGTGATGTGGAGCTTCCTGCCTGGGCCAAGAAACCAGAAGACTTTGTCCGCATCAACAGAATGGTGAGACACAAAAGTTAAAATTAGTGCTTTACAATCAAATGGAACATGTACTCACCATTCTCTTGACCTCTCCTCTCGGCCCAGGCGTTGGAAAGCGAGTTTGTGTCGTGCCAGCTTCACCAGTGGATCGATCTAATATTTGGCTACAAGCAGCGTGGGCCAGAAGCCGTTCGAGCTCTCAACGTGTTTAACTTCCTGTCTTATGAGGGAGCAGTCAACCTAGACAATCTGGATTCTGCGCAGCGAGAGGTCTGTTTCCATGACAATGGCATCCAATTTATAAATTGATTATTACGCTGCAAGAAATTAGCCTCTTATGATTTAATCAAGCTGATATTTTTATCTATGTTTTCATCAGGATACAGTAGCATCAAATTGATTTGGTGGTTATGGCTCTCATAAAAATAGAGGATAGAAAATTACTCTTTGCTGAGAAATATAATGATCTATTCAGCTGTTGTCCCCAAGGATAGACTGCATAAGACAAAGACACTATTACATATTCCTAATGACTGCCGATTTCTTCTGTTTTCCACTTGTCTCTGTGACTGTAGGTGATTGAGACTCAGATTCAGGTCTGCGGTCAGATCCCGTCTCAGCTGCTAATCGAGCCTCATCCACCTCGCTCCTCTGCCATGCACCTGGTGAGACAACCCACAACAAATCCTATACATCTCACTGTGCTGTGACAGATTTTTTTACTTGTAAGGTTAACTGTTGACCTTCAGTCGAATTACATGTTGCGTTTAAAGTTTGTTTGTAATTGGTGCCATTTACGGGAAAACGTACATGAGGAATATTGACCTCAGGGAAAAACAACACTAGGTAATTCTTATCTGTAGGAATGAAATAATTTTGGACTGTATTTTTTTATGAATATACATTATTTGGACACACCTTCTTTTAATAATTTTCAACATTGTACATTAATACTGGGTTCTTTTGTTTCCTCATAGTTTCTTATACAGTATGTTCTTTCACAGTTTGGATGTATTTGGTATTAATGTACGTATAATGGTGAAAATAATAAGAAGCACTGAAAGAGAAGGTGTGCCCAAACTTTTGACTGGCAGTATTCATTCACTGTTTATAATATTGAATGAGCTTCATTCCAAAACACTAGTGATGTGCTCATGTATAGTGTATGTAATGGTCTTTGTAAGTCAGACCCTGGCCTGGTTTTAGCCTCCCTGTCGTCCCCGTCACCTCCACAGCTCCAGGCCTCAGTGTCTCCTCTTCAGATTCATCCATGTCAACCCAAACCTGTCAGTCCTTGAACCCCAACCAGCCAGTGCCTCAATGTGTGTACCTGCTCTGACCCTAATTTACCCCACTAATTTACCTTCTCCCCTCCCTCCCCCGCTCCACCTTCCTTTCCCCATCTGTCTTTCCCTTCTTCCTTCGTCTCCATTTCCCCTCCTCTTCTCCCCTTCCCTCTTTCTTTCTCTTTCTGTCTCACCAGTGTTTCCTTCCCCAGAGCCCTTTGATGTTTAAGGATCAGATGCAGCAGGATGTCATCATGGTGCTCAAATTCCCCTCCAACTCCCCCGTCACCCATGTCGCAGCCAACACACTCCCCCATCTAAGCATACCCGCCGCCGTCACGGTCACATGCAGCCGGCTGTTTGCAGTCAACCGCTGGCACAACACAGTTGGTGAGTGTGCGTTGAACAACAAATCAGTGTTTCTTGTCTTCTACTGAGCATTCTGATGTAATAAAGTTACATCAGAATAAAACATTGCACTGCTGTGGGTGGAGTATTGCACTCTCAGTAGTAATCATTTAACAGTAATTATTTACCGGTAGCCTGTAGCTGTGATGTTGATGTGTTACATCATATTAACTTTAATATATCCACAGCCTGGATATTGCTATTGACACGTCACAATCAGTGCCTAAATTAGTCTCATCAATGAGCTTATTAACTTGGCAGCAAGGTGTTATTGTTCTAATTAGCGCATATGTACTGTATAACGGGTCAAGAGGCAGCTCAAGTGACTTAATTAATATCAAGCTTATGTTTTATCCTGAAACATCATTAGAAGTGAATGATGTAATGTTCATGAAAATGTAATGTGTGAAAATTAGGGCTGTCAAACGATTAATATTTTTAATCTGATTAATCACAGGATTAATTTTGATTAATCACAATTAATACCCATTTGTTGTTAATCTAAATTAATTACAGGGTCACTGGATTAATTTTGATTAATTACGATTAATGCCCATTTGTTGTTTTTCATTTTGTGCGAACAAAATGTACACTCATGATAGAAGGTGATATAGGGACACTTGACTAAAATGACTTATTTTACATTAAAATGTATATTTTATGTGAAATAAGTGGTACATGTATTTTTTTCTAATTTAAACTTGTGTAACTAAAGGAAATTTACACCTGCTTTGTAGAATTTAACAGAACCTTTGTAATGTTCTGCCAAGATGTTTTTGCTTTTTTACACTTGATTCACTGCCTTCATCAGTAACTAATGTAATTTGTTTCAAAATGCGTAAAGACTTATACTTTTACAGTTAAACTGACTAAGAAGCAATAAATACTAAAGAAGCTGGCAGTGAGGTGGGTCAAATGTAACAAAGATTTCATCACTTTTTCCTTGATATACCTGTTAATTTTGACAGCCCTAGTGAAAATGGAATTAAATTTGCGCTTAACCTGGTAAAAATATAATCAAACTCAATAAACTGACCAGTAATGCAAGAAGATGTCCTGAGTTATAGTACAATAGAATGCCATGGCTTTCAAGTGTCATTTTTAACCAATTGTTTTTTTCATAGACATGTAAACCTTACACAGATACAAAATGTATATAACACTGTAAGAGGTATGCAAGTCAGGCAGATCTCCTATAGTCTTTATGTAAAATTTGAATTGTATAAGCATTTCAAGTGGAATGATATCAGGCTAACATGCAATAAATTATCAGTTTGAACAGTGGAAAATAAGAGATTGCATCATACTGTAGGTCAAAGTGTTATTTCATTCTCAGTCACGACATCTTTATATTGTAAGGGTTTTTTACATTTTCTATCAAGTTAAGGAAATTATTACATTATTGAGTACTATGTCACTGTTTCAAACTGTGTTTATTCACCCTTAATTGAACTTTTGTGTACGTGTGTGTTTTGGGGACCGTTTGTAATGTTTACCCTCTCAGGTCTGCGTGGAGCTCCAGGATACTCCCTGGAACAGGCTCATCATCTTCCCATTGAAATGGACCCACTCATTGGTCAGTGCACACAAACTGTTTCTCCACTACAGATAGTATTGGTCAAGGTTTTTAATATATTCCGTGCTCGTATAAAGAAGTACTGGTAGAGTGTCAATACATCTGCACGATTGCGACAAATATTGAGAACACATTATTCTGTAAAGAGGTCACAGAGGTTACACGTGGGACTGAAGTCGATACATGACTTCATACAAAAGGGATTTATGTAGATGTATTGGGGGGGGGGTGTAATTGCAGGGATATTGACACAGCAAATGAACCTGACTGGTGAAAGTTCCTGACATTGTTATTAAATTTACATACCTTCCGTTAGTAACATCTCAGTGCTCCTGTTCCATGCAGCAAACAACTCAGGCGTGAACAAGCGTCAGATCACTGACCTGGTGGACCAGAGCATCCAAATCAACACTCACTGCTTTGTTGTGACCGCTGACAACCGCTACATTCTGGTCTGTGGTTTCTGGGACAAGAGCTTCCGTGTGTACTCCACTGAAACTGGTAGGTTTTCTCATTATAGTCACAGTAATACCTGGCATCATCTCCTTCTTGAAATATTTGCGTGTCTGTCATAACTCCCATTTAAATGAGACTTTAAAGACACTCTAGCTCATATTAACATTTTTACAGGTCATTTAGACTTTATTTGTCATCAATGTTCTATTTTTGATATATGCAATAGTACAGTATGTACTTGGCCATGTTGTTAAATCTCCTGCTGCAACATATATTTTCATCCTAGATTTTACAAAACCAGAGCTTTCCATAGTGCGACTGATTTATTCCCATCTTCCCTGCTCTCTACAGGAAAGCTGACCCAGATAGTTTTTGGCCACTGGGATGTGGTGACGTGTCTGGCCAGGTCCGAGTCCTACATCGGAGGAGACTGCTACATTGTGTCAGGCTCCAGAGACGCCACTCTGTTGCTGTGGTATTGGAGTGGAAGGCACCACATAATAGGAGATAACCCCAACAACAGTGAGTAACATGGTGGAAGCAGCATGTGTGTTTCTGTGTCTCTGTTTGAGTTTATAATGTTACTGTAAAGCCCCTGTCCTCAAATGGTAAAAAAACAAAAAACCATGCAGTTTTATAGATACTGTGGTAATCAAGAAACAAATCAATGTTAAACCATTGATAAAGTCAAATGATCTGAACTGTTTTGTCTCTCCTTTAGGCGACTACCCTGCTCCCAGGGCGGTACTGACAGGACATGACCACGAGGTGGTGTGTGTGTCCGTATGTGCAGAACTAGGATTAGTAATCAGTGGAGCAAAAGGTTTGTGGGATTTTATAGTATGCCTCCCATTGCATTAGAAAGATTTAGCAGCTTGATTACACTCTTATTTACAAAGTGAAACAGTAAGGAAAATAAGGGGAAAACACACAATGGCAGATAACTGATAGTTCCCTCCACCCTTTTAAAAAAGATTTTTGTGGTTTACATTGTTAGAGTTGTCACCAACGCTTTACTATGCTCTTTTGTTTTGATTTTTCTTTACTTCAGAGGGTCCATGCCTGGTTCACACCATCACAGGGGATCTGCTTAGGGCCTTGGAGGGTCCAGAGCTGTGTCAGCGGCCTCGTCTCATCTCCGTGTCCAGTGAGGGTCACTGTATCATCTACTATGAGAGGGGCCGCTTCTGCAACTTCAGCATAAATGGAAAACTGTTGGCACAGATGGAGGTCAACGATTCTACACGGGTATGGTTGTTTGGTACACAGACTGCATAAGCATTACTATGTTGGAGTGGTATATTTGCACTTTTATACACCCACTAGCCACTTTATTAGGTACACTTGTTGACATGACTCGCTAATAATATCATAATCTAATCAGTCAGTCACATCAGTTTATTTAGGCATGTAGACACAGTCAAGATGACCCGTTTAGTTTAGGTTTAAACTGAGCATGAGATTGTGGCAGTAAGATGGTTTGAACTGATGGAGAGGCAACAGCAACTCAAATAACCACTCATTACAACTGAGTTATGCCAAAGAGCATCTATGGACGTACAACATGTTACACCATGAAGCAGATGGACAACAGCAGTAGAAGATTACACGTGGTGATGCTCCTGTCAGCCAAGAACAGGAAACTAAGGCTACAATTCACATGGCCAAAGTGGTCAATCGAAGGCTGGAAAAATGATGCCTTGTCTATACATTTGGATGTTCCTATAATGATTGGCATTACATAACGTGAAGAAAACAAGAATCCATCCAATTCTTCTAGGTCCCAGTGGTGACACATTTAGGGACCTTCAGTCCAAACTGTACATTATTTAAACACCACAGCCTACATGAGCATTGCTGCTGTCCATGACCCGCCCTTCATGACCACTGTGAACCATCTTATGATAGCTAGGAGGTCCAAGTACTATTAGGGTATACCTAATAAAGTGACCAGTGAGTGCATGTATTTTTTTGTATTTGTATTTATTTTTCTCCCCATGTCCACCTTGAAGGCGATCCTGTTGAGCAGTGATGGACAGAACTTGGTGACAGGAGGTGATAACGGAGTTGTCGAGGTGTGGCAGGCGTGTGACTTCAAACAGCTTTACATCTATCCAGGTTGTGATGCCGGCATCCGGGCCATGGACCTCTCACATGACCAGAGGTAAAAAGAACAGGCAGCAGTCGACAGACCGTGTGATGGTTTGTTAAGTTGAGCACACAGAGGATGACTCATAGGGCCCGGCTGGGCTCAGTCAGGCTCAGTCAGTGTTTACAGTGAGCAGAGAAAATCGTGCAGTGTCTGATGTCTTCAGAAGCAGTCATTTCCAGCTGTACTCACAAAGATTAGCAGACATTTTCAATATTAGTAACTTGCACCAATGTCATTCACAAAGAAGGGCAAGCGACAAGGTCTGTGGTTTGAACTGAAATGTTACAAAAGGACATGAACAACTGTTTAGCATTGATGACACGCCACACGGGTTCATCAGTTTCATCATTTTGAAATACAACTGGCAGGAAGAGGCATTGTTACATATGTATGGAATTAAATAATGACTGGAAGAAGTATCCTCGCACACGCATGGAGCCGATCTGGTTTCTGAGTACCGATCAAGTAGCAACAATCAGCATTCCTTCAATTTGAGAGGAGAAGCTAATCAGTAAAATCTGCTGGTTGGACAGTGGTTGGAAAGAAAACCAGCATGGTCTCGACCCTCCCTGGCACATGATTTGACACCCCTGCAAATACATGAAGTTTTTTTCCTTCCATGTTTTTATTCCCGTTTTAGCTCTAAACTGCTCATTGATCTCCATGTTTTGTTTCTTGATACACAGTTCTGACTGGATGTCTGGTCTTTACTGTTGAATTGTTAAGTGTGCCATGGAGTGAACTGACTCTATGTTGTGCTGCTGTAGGAGTGTCACAATCTAAAATCTGATGAAAAAAGTATTTTAAGCTGTTGTGTCAATATTAGAATATTTTGTGTTGTAGTTAAATGTACTGTATGTCAGCCATCAGAGGTTGGCACATTCAGGGCTATGCTATGTTTAGACCACTTGAAACTGTTATTGTAGAATTTCCATGTAAGGTTGGGTCTCAGCTCACTGTTTTTTCCCTCAGGACCCTGATCACTGGCATGGCATCAGGCAGCATTGTTGCATTCAACATAGACTTCAACCGCTGGCACTACGAACACCAGAACAGGTACTGAGGCGGACAGAGTGAAGAAGAGGAGGATGGAGAGAGGAGAGAAGAGCAAAAGGTAGAGGAGGTGATGCATATCTGCTGTGTGTCTGCAAAGCGGGGGATACTGTAGGTACAGAGAGGAAGGACAAAGAAGTACCGGACCTTAAGCTCTATTCCCATACGATGAATTGAGGATGCGGCAGCACTGGCGGAAATACTTCCTCTGTGCATACGTGTACGTAAACACACGTGTGCAACCACAGACACACAACGCCCCGAAAGTACACACCAAAACCTGCTAATAAAATTGACAGCCTGCAGAACGGGGAACAGAGCAAGTTAAGCCGACCTGATAGAGGTCGAGCGAACCCGTACCACTCACAGGACTGATCGCTGTTCCTGGTACGCTTAATGCTTCACAAACAAGGAACCGAAGTTTGTTTTTCTCTTTACTTTTTGTTCTTTAGATCTTATGTTCTGTATTTGATGGGAGTTCAATGTGGGAATCATTTGGGTGGACGATGAATTAAGGCTACTATTCATAAATAGTCCATAATGAACCAACCCTGCCCACGATTACTATTACTAGTACAAATACCGGTGCTATTGGCTTGACTTAAATTCACCTTTGACAAATTATCTAGGGTTATATTTTAATTAAATTAATAATTTAATTTTACTTCATTTGAATGTTTATTTCTATTTTTTCTTTTACCCGCACAAGGGTTGAATCTGATTTTTCTGTAAATAAGGCTCTGCTTCCTTCAGAGTCTACACTTGTTCTTTCACTACACAAACTGCGCTTATCACCTTTAATTTATTAATGACTTGCTGTATGTAAAATATTGTGTAATAATTATTATAATGTTGACAAGACTGATGGTAGAAATGGCGATGGCGAGGATAGTGATTGTTCTGAACGTAAAGACACAGAGATCTCGCCAGTGCCACCAAGGATGATGACCACAAGACAAACATGATTTCCTTTGTATATTTGGTGATTGTTTTGTCAAATATGTACATATAGTCTTGGTTCAGGCTTGGTGGAGACTTAATCAGCTGAATAAGACTGGAAGCGCAAAGGAAACCTTCACTTACCCACATTTGTTGATTATTTAAAAAAATAAGATCAAATCAATGTAAAAGTTTGTTTTGTATTTGCACTTTGCACCAATCACATATCATTATTTATTAGCTTGGTTCTTTCTGGTCGGCTGCCATTTTGTTTAGGTCCATTTTCCCGACGGGATTATTTGTGCATTGATGTTTGTATTTAAAAACGTTGAGCTCATGTGTGATTATTAAGTTTTACAACCTCACAGTTGTAAGCAATATCATGATTCTGTAGCTGATAGAGGTGGGAAGGAGAGGGCGGCGAGCGACGGAATGTGAGATGTACGATGTATGTGTGAAGCCATCTGGATCAAATGCGCACATGCACATACTCTATCGACAGGTTCAACTTACGTATCCAAAAAAAAGGTTAAATATTTTTGGATCTATGAAACCCTAAAAACTATTGTATTCATGTTTTATTGCAAAGATGTAAAATATGACGTGTGAGTTGGAAAAAAATCATGATAAGAAAAATAAAATATGCAAAGAATTTGATGACTTGGCTTTTCATTGGCCACATGTTCTGTTTTGCTGAAAGAGCCCATATTACTTCTTAAATTTATATATGTACAGCTTATGTGTGTCTATTATGATACTTTTGTAAGGGTCATGACCAAATAAAGCCTGTTAATTTAATTTTTCCTTATTTTTTTCAAGGGCTTCTTTATAACTGTCATACATGCTCTGACATCACTGTGAACTGTCATAATGAGAATACACATTAGTTGAAATGCAGGTCATCACTAAGGTGACTTCTTCACTGCTTTAAATACAGAATAATTAAAGGTGCAGTCTACAGTGTTGGGAAACTAGCTAGTAGCTGATGGTTTGTGGCGGACCAATATAAGAGATTAAACAGCCAACTTGACATTCAGCTTGGCTTATAACCTCACAGTTGCCAAGCTAGTATGTCTGTTCTTTTCTGACCTGTACCAGATTTTGAGCTCTGCCAGTGTCTGTGAGCTTGTTTACCTGTGAGGTTGTCAGTCTTGTTGACTAGCAGGTCATCTGTCTGATCATTTACAGTAGACGCTGCAAACGGTCAGCTACGACCTAGTTCGACAACATCGTAGAATAGCACCTTTAACTTTTCATAGATAATTTTCTGAAAAAAATGTCATGTATAGTAGTACTGTAGTTGCTTATGGGGGCGGGGCAAATTATAGCTTGAACATGTTTGGTCATAACTTATGATGTTTTGAATATTAAATTGTAAAGTTTATAATACTAATACTGTTTAGCTTGACTATGATTGCTTCTGACTTTTGATGTCACAAATCTCAAAAATTCCAAATGGCTTGTTCTTCCTGGTGACCATCTTTTTGTGTTAATGTCTCAGGAATGGCAGTACAGTACTAAGCAACGTCATATTTTCAGAGTTTTTATTTTTCATCAGTTTGTATAAACTTCAACACACCAAAAAGATACATTTACAGTGTGGGAGCTTAAAGGTTTCTTTTTTGCTTTTTGGCATCAGCAGTGCACTGAGAGTCATCAAGAACTTCTTGTTTATCCTTCAAGAGACTTGAGGTAAAATCTTTCACTGTGAACACACCTGATTAACTTCAATTACCTACTTATACCAGACATGTCTCTTACTGTTAGAGCTTTTATGAATAACCTGAACTGACAGAAACACTGTAGCCTCACAAAATCCTCGTGAACCATGGCATTATTATTATTATTATTACCAGAGCTTAACCTTTATGACACATTCATAATTGACTGATTTATTGCATAATTTTATGCATCATGCCATGTAGTGCCCCAAAGGTAATTTTTTCTAATTTCCGTGACACAACCATTAAAAGGTAATTTGTAACACATAAATTAATCCTTACGTGTGATTAGAGGCAATAGGATCAGAGTTCAGATTTTTAAACCCTGTAACATTTCCTTTTTATGCATTTAATTAGCACTCACTGTGCTTGGTAAATGCTTTTATTCTTAGTAAAGTAATTATTTAGGCTCAAGGGATGTTTTTAACCCTTCATGGTGTCTCAAAGATTCTCATCTATCAACATTTTTTTTTTTCGAAACATGAAAAATGGCAATTATCATGGTATTAGATGTACTGTAGCTGAGGGGTTTATTATGGGGGGATATAGTGGAGAGCTCAGTTCATTCATTCAAACAAACATGTGCCCATTACATTCAGCTCTGTATTTTTGACCTGCAGCACCAAAGCTACTATAGCTAAAGCCATCAAATTTTAATATGTGATGGATTAGACACCAGGCCACCTCTCACTCAACAAATTACCTTGACCTTGAAAGAAATTATTGCATTTTGACCAGCATTTCTTTCTAGTTATGTAGCATGGTTAAAAATGTCATACAGTACAACCCTACATTATTGATTAAGCTGATTGAAATTTGCTAAGGAAAAAGGTCATGGTCTGTTTCAAGGTCAGACATCTATCTTCATAAATATTTGGCTCTGAAGGGTCCAAAACTGTTGCACGTTGACTAACATACATCTCCAGCGATATAGATTGAAAATGTCAAATACCACTTCGTTATTGATTATGCTGACTAAAATATTTTAGAACACTAAAATGTAAAAAGTGAATATTCCTGTGCCGTAGACCTGGGACGCCACGGCTGACCGCTGCTGTGAGGATGATGTGTGATGAGCTGACGGGGAGTAATCCTTCACATCGACCGACTCCTCACACAGCACCTGAATTTGATCTGGTGACTCATGTCAATAACACGTTTACTCCTTCAATCTCCAGCTACAGATGGAAGCTGTCAGACGCACAGATTACAAAGGGGATGGGGGGGGGGGGGTAAAATGT
>JAQQAE010015201.1:0-12130 GCA_029823295.1 Pseudamia nigra
CTTAAAGGTGGTAATTTGTATATAATTCACATGGGTGTATTTATGGAAAAGAGGAGATGGAACTAATAAGTGTTCACTTTTTCCTTCTCCCTTTTGAACACTGTATATTGTTACTTTATTGTATTTGTCATTTGTTTTGTTTTTGTTCGAAATAAAATATCTAAAAAAAAAAAAAAAAAGAAAAAGTTAACTACTCTATAAAATGCGCTGCCTACTTTCCATAAGAATTTTGAAATTTTAAACTTCACAACAGATTTAAAGAAACAAACCTAATTTATATATCGCTTGCAAAATGTTGCTATTTATTCACCATTTAATGAACTGGACACTCCTGTGTCTTAGAGAACATTTATTTTAAGGTCTGGACTTTGACTTGGGCAGTTTAACTTTGTTCTTCTTTAATCATTTTCGGTAGAACAGCTTGTGGCTTTAAGATTACTATCTTTCTGCATGGCTCTATGTCCCTTGACACTCAGTTTACAGACACATTTTGACATTTCCCATTAAAACTCTCAGAATTGCACCTACCTCGGTAGCTGCACCTGCATGGCTCAGGACAGATCGCAGCAGCCGGGGTTCGAATCCAGCCCATGGTCCTTTGCTGCATGCCACTCCCCATACTCCCCTCCCAATATCCTCTCTCTCTACACTGCAACTATGAAATAAAGGTAAAAATGCCCAAAAGCAAATCTTTTATATAAAAAAAAACTCCCAGAATTGACTGTTTTATCAGTGATACGGCATCAAGCTGTCTTGGCCAAGATGCAGCCAAACCATAATACTGGCAACACCATGTTTTGAAAAGACCACATCAAAGTCCAGACTGTAAACAAGTAAAATGTTCTGCAAGGACCCGAAGTGACCTATTCATGAGAAAAACCACCAACATCTCAGAGTTGCAGCTGTTCTCATTGAAGGAATGGTCTAAAATGTCTCCAGGCTGATGTGTAGAACTGATCAACATGTACCAGAAGTGTTTACCTGCATAAGGGGGTCAAACAAAGGTTCACATACTTTTGCCGCTCACAGATTTGTAGTATTGGCTCAATTCTTCTTTTTCTTTTCCTTTCGACTGTTCCCTCCAGGGGTCGCCACAGGGAATCATCTGCCTCCATCTCACCCTATCCTCTGCATCATCTTCTCTCACACCAACTACCTTCATGTCCTCCTCCACCACATCCATAAATCTCCTCTTTGGCCTTCCTCTAGGCCTTCTGCCTGGGGAAAAAAATACAGCTGGGAGTTTGTTTATTCAGGATACTGGCTCAAAATCCTCAATAAACAAACTTCTAGCTGTATTTTTTTAATTAAACAGCATTAAACAAAATTAGACCATTTTGTTTAATTGGGTTCTCTTCATCTATTCTCAGGACTTGTGTGATGATCTGATCCTGCGTTAGTTCATATTTATGCAGAAGTATAGGAAGTTCTAAACAGGTTGAAAAAATCTGAAGTACCACTGTACATTGACCAAAAATATGAATGCACACATACTTCATTCAGTTATTTTGATCATATTTTATGGAAATATTACTTTTCAGGAATAACTACTGAACTAATAATGATATTCTAATTTGGAATCACATACATTTTTATACTTGTGTATTAGCATAATTTATGAACAAATTAGGAACTTCCCAAGCTCCATATGTATACTGTCAAATCTACAGCAGCACATCATAATATTCAACAAAATCATCATGTTTGTAGCATTGCTGTCCTAATGCTATTTAGTAAAGTGTTCTCTGATGGCTACTAGACTGTGTACCAAGATGTAAAAGGAGAAATTTGACTTGATGTGGCATGGGATCTATCAAGGTGTAGTTAAATGTAAGATAAAGTGATGAGGCATTCTTGATTGTAATTAGACTTGGTGAAGTGATGTGACATTGCATGCCTGGATGTGAGTAGATAGAGGAGAGTATTACAAACTGAAGATTTGGTTGAAAACGTTTCGCCACCCATCCGGGAAGCTTCTTCAGTGAAACGTTTTCAACCAAATTTCCAGTCCAGTCGATGGAAGAAAAAACCACACGCCTTGGATACTATGACCTGGATGACTGAGAATCTTCACACACAACTGAAGAGATGCACTGTGATTTGTCTGTGAAATTCTTTGGCTTAATGGTCTGTAAAAATGAAAAGGAAGTCAGACTCCTACTGTATTTTTATAAGTCGTCATTCTCATCAGCCCCAGCTTCCCCTCTGTGAGTACATTTTTAATTCTCTTCCTTTCCGCCAGACTTAATCAGTATATTTTAATTCACCAGGATTGATTTAAATGCGTTAACGTTATGAGGTTCTTGACACAAGGACCAATCGACTAGATTCTGGGAGTGATCTGGATCATTGTCTGGATCCAGAAGATGTTTAAAGAATTCTTCACCATTGTGAGATAGGATCAAATTCAACATTTGTCCTCGTAACACCACAAATAACACCCAGAAAATTTTGCCAAAAAGCATACAGTAGGATAACACCACAATACATCCTATCAAACCAAAAACTTTGATCCAGATATGAGCAATATTCTGGATATGGTGATCCAGAATGCTTATGCTTACAGGGTTGAGGAAAATAGCTACTGTAAGGTAGCAAATAAAGCTATAGACATGAAACTGACACCAAACTGTAGTGGAAAGTCTGCTGATTCAGTAATGTGTCCACAAATTTGATGTATCGTCAACATTTACGGAGCTGGATCCAGAAGAAAATCACCATTATGGAAATATTACTTTTCAGGAATAACTACTGAACTAATAATGATATGTATGTGATTCCAAATTCTAATGGTAGTTTTTCATGGTCAAAGAATCCAATAATGCGGGTCAAATACATTTAAGAATATTACTTTTGTTGCAATAATATTATGCTGCAAATGAGTGTAGGTTCAAATGATACTGGTAAGTTTTCACTATGAAGAGAAACTGAGCTGCCTTGATGGAGGTCTGTGCTCTCTGAGTGCTTTCTAGTTGGGAGAGTGTTTTTGATGTTGTACACCCTAAAGCCTGATGATATTTTTGTACTGCTACTGGAATTGTAAATGAGTACCATAATGCTAACAAACCACCAACGAGAAAAAATAAGTCACAGTTCAGGATATCCTGTATGTAGAAGCATATGGAAATACATTAGGGAGAAATACATAAGGAGAAAATAAGCACATCAAGCCAAGCACTTTGTCAAAATGAGATTGAGAAATAGCATTTTTTGGATAGGAAATGCACAAAATGGAAAACATTCACAGAAACTAATAAACCGCGAGAGTGACAGTGAGTAAGTAACTGATTTAAACAGGCACAGAAGGGAGGGACAGCATTTATCTCCTCCATCTTTCTCTGTCAACTCCTTCCTTCCTCTATCACAACACACTCCGCTAACACAGCACACACACCTCAACACAAAATATCATGTACACTGTGCACTGCTTTTGGTCTCTGGTGACCTCAGCAAATTCCCCAAATGCCAACAGCTTCATTAAGGTCAGGAGGAGAAAGATAACATGGTTGCATGTGTGTCAGGGGAATTAAATGAACAGACACACCCTTGTAGGCTTTACTGAAAACTATAACTACCATACATGGTTGCCATCATTTATCTACTGAAATGAAGCTGCAGCTCTTTAGACTTTACAACCTCTGGCCCCGAAGACAGCAACAGAAACAATGCAAAAAAAATCACAGACAAATAGGAAAACCACAGGCAACTGACTCAAATTCAGCACAAAGTAAAACCAAAAACCAGGGCAGTGTGAGCAAATCTTAATACGTCAATCAGCATAAAGACAAAGACTGATGTGACCTTTGACCCCTCTGGTAAGACATGTGTCTCATTGGGAGGCATATGTCCTGGACCACCTGTCCTATTTGTGCATCATGAAGCACTTTATACATAGCCTTTATTAAACCGGGTAAAGTCTGATTGAGATTAAAAATGTCTTTTACAAGAGAGACCTGGCCAAGACAGTTGCATCGCAACACATAAAAGACGCATTACATATATAAACAACACAGAAAACTACCATCACACACCAAACAAGCAGGCCACAAAATTCAAAACTCAATAAGAGCAGCTGCATCAACCAAGAGAACAATTTTCTCTGTTCCTTAAAATTGATTTATATTCACACAAGGTGATCAGTCTTTTTGTGAAGTCATTCCAAAATGTGGACTGTTTACTTTTCACAAAGTTCTTCACGTTTTACAATTTTGAACAGGAGTGAGAAATTTCAAACTGAGTTCATTTTTTAATACCCAAATTTCAGAGGGCACACTGAACATCTCTGAGAAGTCAGAAATTCAACAACAAAAATAAATTTGGTCTTAATCTGTTATTTTTTCTGCTTTTCTGTAAAACAGTCAATTTGAAAATTCATGCATTATAACAATAATTATATATTAGCCCTAAAAATACAATTTTGATTAAAGAGCTTGTGCACGCTGGTGGATTAATTACACAAACATAAAACTTGCCATTACCTTTAATTGAGGATAGCTGGGGTATAAACCTCACATTGGATCGTGGTCTAATAGATTTCTTAAGCACTGCATATACACACTTGCAGGAACAAACAGGTTTCTGCATGTTGATTTAAGAGACTAAATAATAGCTTAGTCTTGATTTTGCTGGTAAAACACTGTTTAGATTAATCCAATATAGGGCTGGGCTAATAAATTTTTACAATTACTTGAATGAAAAGTCATTTAAAAATGCCTAGACTGCAAAACAGACTTCTTCTGCTTCTTGTACACATCATTCATTCACCAAAAAAAAAAAAAAAATCAATATGCAACCCTTTACTTTCTTTGCCTGTAAAACATTCACCATGAAAATCTTTCTTAAGTCATTACGGGCAAAATCATTTGTAATTTTTGTAAAGATAAAACAACACCCTTACAAGTGCATTGTGGTATTTTTTGACACTACAGTGGTACCTCGCATAACGAGTTTAATCCGTTAGGGCGTCACGCTCAGTATCCGAATTTCTCTGTATCCGAAGAGACTTTTACATGTAAATCCATTATTCCGTTCTGGACCCACGACAAACTCCCATATAAAGTATGTACGTATTACACACCCATGCCTACACATTTATTCATTATTATTATTTGAAAAGGAAGTTATGTTAACTATCTGAAACGGAATGCATGAAATTAGTTCTAAAAATGATCTAAAGTGTATTCTTACCTTGGCTTATGACTTGGTAGTGTGTCCGTGGACACTGTACACGTCCACAACTGTAAACAACTCCAACGCCGCTGCCGGCGGCCCGACGCGGCCAGCCCGTGTCCGACACGGCCCGACGCGGCCAGCCCGTGTCCGACGCGGCCGGGAGCGGGCCACACTGCGGGCCGATGGCTTCAATGATGGTACAGTATCTTCCCCATAAGCAGCAGTTCTCCATAACACAAGCTAACGGCTGTTAGCCACTAGCCTCTGTTAGCTTGGCTAACGGCTATTAGCTTCCGGGTCTTTCAAGTCCGAGACCCGGAAGTGACTACAGGCTAACGCTATTAGCCATTTGCCTGTGTTAGCTTGGCTAACAGCAGACTATTCATTAACCGATTAATTCTCGTTGTCAGAGGTAAATTTTTTGCAGTTTTTTTCCTCAGTATGCAAATTTCTCGTTGTCAGAAGAGCTCATTGTGCGAGGTACCACTGTATTCACATAAGGTGCCACTTTAAGAAAAGAAAGGCATTTTAAATCATATTTTGGAAAAAAAAAATGTAATCATCTATGACAGTAGCATTTTACGGCTGTATCACTCAGCTCTAGTCTGATATGATGGTACAAGTGTGAAAATGTAGTGCTTGGTGTCTGGGTGTCCACAGTTCTTACTTTGATGTTGCAGGCCTGCTCCATGAGCCTCCGGGCGTTCTCTGCAGCCCTGTAGCGTTTGGGGAGCTGGACTCTGAAGAATTTGAGAGCTCCTTCGAAGTCCGCCTGTAATAGGTCCTCTTTAGACGTCTGCACAGAGATGAGGAGGTGGGGAAAAGAGGAAGATGGTGGTGAAGATACATGTAGTGATGGAAAAGTCAGATATGCAGAGCTCTGACGGAATACAGACAGGCAGTGCAGAGTTTTCTCATGTGTCTATATTTGAGGAAACCAGGAATATTCAGGAATACTTTTTAAAGAGATTTTTACAGCATTAAGTAATCAAAAGCAGGATGCCCTCTACAAAATCAAATCTATTTGATCCTTTGTCACAAGTGTAAACTATGACATATAAAAGTCAAATACTATAAATACAAAACAGTACTGTTAATTAAAGATTTTAGCATTTAAAAAGATTCATTATGGTCAGCTCATAGGCTTTACAACTTTTACCTTTAGTCTTTATGACTTGCATAGTTTAGAGTTACCTACATACTAACAGCAACTTAAAAATCGAAAGCATTTGTAGGGGTTAAACACCAAAAATGTGAAACCAAACCAGCCCAATTAGAACCAGTAACAAATATGCAATTGAGAAATGGATGAGAAATAAGAGGTCAAAGAAGCAGATATTTAAGTGATTTTAAACAATGCAAAAGTGAAGTGTGTTTGTGAATAATTATAAAGCACAACTAACAAAAATGCACCAGGAATGCCCTCTTGTGGTGCAAAGGTGTATTGTCCACACATTATATCTAGTGTAGCTTTGTTGCGCATAAATGTGTTACTATCAAGTGGCTATAAACTATAACTTCATTAAATTCACATTTGAAGTAGGAACCACTCTTTCACAGCTGTATCCTGGTTTTAATTTAAAATCTTTTTAGAAGTTTTAGAATTTCCAGCAGATCAACTCTTAGGTAGCATATGGTCAAGCAGCAGCTTTAGATTTGAATTTTAGGTAAGTGGCAGACAGCCCTATCTAATGAGATGAAGTTAATCTGCTTTATTCTTAACAAACAGAAGTCAAACCATCATCAGAACAAATGCAAACAATACCGTAATACTTTGTAAAAAGAAAGATGACAGAGAGCTGAAATTGAAAAGATGCCTTTTAGAAATCACAAATACCTATTTCTGCGATTATCATCTGTAGCTCTAAAATAAAAAGTTTGCATTTAACCCTGAACATGACTATGATCCTCATCATCAAATCCTTATCAGATGTTGCTGGTTCCCATCCCCTGGTCTCTCACCGCCAGCAGTCTGGGGACGAAGAGCCGGTGTCCCATACCAAGGAGACCCATGACCCTGCAGAAAGAGTCAGCTGAAGCCTGACTGCTGTGGGCCCTTTCCTCTGCTGTTCCCTCAGCATCCTCTACTGCCCTGCGAACTGATGGAAGGGGCAAATGTGGGGTCAGGGCCGGTACAGGAGGAGGAGAGGGTGGGGGGGAGAGTGGAGGAGATGGTGGTGGAGTGGGGCAGGGTGAGGGAGACGGGTCGTCCCGCTCTGGGGCCAGGGTGGCAAATGACTCCAGTGTGTCGTCCGAAATGTCTCACAGGATTTCACAAAGTTCTAAGAGTTTCTCTGTTGCCGAACTGGCTGAGTTGTTTCAGTTGATTGACTTTCTAGGAGGATAAGCTGAGATCGTGACAAAAATGATGTTCAAGGCTCAAGCTGAGAAAGAAATGAGGAGACACTCAGAGGAACAAAGAGTAACTCAGCAGGTAGGGGACAGGCATCCAAGGGGAACAACATGAGGACAGATCCAGTTCATGTGGGCAGGCAGAGAATAAGGACAAGTGGACAAGGCAACGGTGGACGCCGTTCAGCTTGAACCACTGTCAGAGCCCAGAGATGGCCCACAGGTGTGACAAAACAGTCAGAAAATGATGTATTGACACTATTTTCGGCATAATGCTGAGTCTTCTGGCTACCTCTCTGGTTCACTTTGAAGCCCAGTCACAGTACCCGCTTTCATCTTCCTGTGCCAAACTCCCCTACCCAATTCCAATCCAGTATGCTGTTGCTTAGCAACAAAGCTGCTCAACACGTGGGCTGCTGCTCCCGCACAGCGGCAATGGATAAGTACAACACCTTTTTTACTCTTTCTTCACTGTTAGACTTCAAAGACGGAGAGAAAATTCCCTTCAGTCTGCATGACAGAGTGGCCTTAATGCTCAAGGCTTGGTGCATGAGAGACGACACATCAAAGCTGCAGAGATGTTTTGTACGCTGTTTCCAAATGGGGATGCTGCACCTGCTGCAGAGCTAACAGGAATCTTTGAAATGTAAAAATGGCCTAAAATAAGTCTGAATCCTTTCATCTGAAGAGCCCCAGTCTAAATCCGAGCAGATGCTACAAACAACATGGCAGAATCAGGCAAGATGTGGTCTGCATGCAGCACTCTTCTGCCTTGAAGAGAGGAGGTTTGTGTTGGTTTATGGCTGAATGGATGCTGAACTCGTTGAGTCAGATTTGAGGCGGTGCTGCATAAAAGAGGAGGTAGTAAAATGCACTTTCCATATGCCTCTCTGAATTTTGTCCTGTTCACTGATACAACCTTCTGATCTAAACTCTATCCAGTTCTTAACCACATTAACTAGTAAAAGCACAGTCCAGTCAACAGCTCTTGTAAGCTCCTAGCATATGTCCCTCTGGCAGACTTCCATTAATAGCCAGGTCTGTAGTGGTCAGTAAATCCTTTAGATGGAGAGCCAGGTTCTTCAGAAGAAAAGCAGCCACTTCTGCCTCTCAACCACACAAGCTAAACGGATGAATGCTTTCATGTGTACATTATGAGGAGCAGAGAACCACACCAGCAGCTTGGGAGAGGAAAAACAAAGATAGCACACAGTGTTTCCTGTCCAGCATCTTTCCTTTTTTTCTATTTCTCTGCCTTTCTCTACGCTTGCATCTCTCTTTGTGATGCTAACAACTAACGAGTAGCAGCTAGCAGCAGGGGTGGCTCCGATGCAGAGGTCTGGGTGGTGGAAAGAGGTAGCATGTTGGAGAGATACCAGCTGATGACAGAGAAGGAGCAGGAGGTGGAAAATTAGAAGAAAAAGCACCGGGAAGTGAGGATAGAAGAAGCTAAAAGCAGGCATCCAAGTTAGGGAAAGATGAAGAGGAAAATTGAAAACAAAAACATAAAGCATAAAGTCTTCTCCTTTAAGTCCAGATTGCTAATGCTACAGCTAATGCTCCTGTTTTGAAGAGTGAGGTGGATAGCGACTGCTAAGCAGGCAAAGGAGGGAGATGAACACAGATGGAGGGAGGGGTGATGAGAGGATGGAGGAGGGAGTCTCTGGGGAAGATGCCGTCATGCCTGACCAATGGGAGGCAAGCAGTGGAAACCCCTTCTGCCCTCCGCACATCCTCATTTGTTCTCCATCCCTGACTATTGCTTCCATTACATTTTTCTTCTGACACACAGAATATATTATTACTAAAATATAGAGCAGCACAGCCTAGATAAAGATCAAGCATATGATTCACTTAAAGTAGGAAAGCAATAATGATAATGATGATAATAATAATTCATTTCAGACATTTTTTTTAACTTTATGCATTTTTAAGAAACATGTTGTTGTGACAGCCTGTCACCCATAAGCTATCACAAAAACATGTAGTCTAGCACAAGATTTTCAGAAAAAATAATTCTACAATCATCATTTATGACCATTTCATAAGGATAGATACAATATACATAGCATGAAAATAGCAATCCCATGCAAGCATTGTAGTAGTTGTAGCTAATGTATGCACACATAAATATTCTATCAATATACTACATGTAGACTGATTATAGCAGAATATTAAAATAAACCCTTAGAATGCATTACAATTAATGTGTTGACACAACATTCATCATGTTAGGTTTTTATGGATTTTAGTTGAAACTTACAACTACAATTCAGCAAAATACTCAAACTCCAAATTGAACATTTTATTTATTATTTTCAGTAATGGGGAAATGGCTAAAAATTAAGAGCCGAAATTGCTCTTTTCATCAAAACCAAGTTTAAGATTGTCCTGTCAAATTAAAGACCACATTGAACAACATGTAACGTGACACAGTTGA
This sequence comes from Pseudamia nigra, assembly GCA_029823295.1. Taxonomy (NCBI): domain Eukaryota; kingdom Metazoa; phylum Chordata; class Actinopteri; order Kurtiformes; family Apogonidae; genus Pseudamia; species Pseudamia nigra. The sequence goes on from JAQQAE010015201.1 coordinate 9,965, forward strand.
TGCTGAAACCATCGATCTATCCGACCACAAACAGATCCAATAGTACAACAAATAGTAACTGTATGCTTCTATTTCAAATGCACTGTGACATGTGTGGTTTATGTTTAAACTGCAGTAAATGTTCCCTTCCTGTTGCTTAATTACAGCTAATTATTGCATTGTGTTATTTAACTAACATAAACTGCTTTGACAGGGACTTTTGAAATATCAGTTTCAAGGCGTCATTTCTGCTTTATTGCCAAGTTTGTATAAATTTTTTAATCAACTCTATTTTCATATTTGCATTTGAAAAGTCTGGGTGCTCCAAATATTTATACATTTTTAGTTTAAAATCATATTATCCGCTTCAGACATACTGTATGTAAACTCTGTATTCAGATGCATATATTCACTTTTATATGAAAAATGTAAATGTAGCACTTATGTTCAATTGTCAGCTGTGAGAGTTCAATATCGTCCACTGGAAGACTTTATAACATGCCTACTGTAAGCTTTGCATTACTATGTGCATTGAAAACATACAGTTTAATTATGAACCTGAATGTGATATGTATGAGGGTGAAAAATTAGTCATTGTACTATTCCAGAAATTCAGACGTTGCTAATAGAGTGAATTAAATTCATTTCAAATGTATTTTTATTATTGTGTATTATTGTGTATGAACTACTCCTCGAGTTCAGACACAAGATGCAGTTTTCATATTTCAACTCCAGGGGATAAGACACATCAACTAACACTGTTTAACCTCCCTGAGAAGCTGAACTCAACTCATACACTTTTCATCTACACAATACATCCTAAACTGTGTGAGAATACTGTATTACAGTGGCCTCCGAAACTATTGGAACAGTGAGGTCAATTCCTTTATTTTTTCTGTACATTAAAAACATTTAGGTTTGCCATCAAATGAGACAATAGATGAGTATTTTCAGCTTCTATTTCCAGGTATTTACATTAAAATGGGTTAAAGAACTGAGAAGATTGTACCTTTTGTTTGAACCAACCCATTTTTCAAGTGAGCAAAATTATTGGAACATATGACTGACAGGTGTATTTTGCTGCCCAAGTGTGTCCTATTGCACTGATTATTCAAACAATAAATAGCACTGTGTGTCTCTTCTTAGTTCCAGCTTTGGGTTTTGCCTGTGCAGACTGTATTTATATTTAAACAGTTGAAGACCAGAGAGTTGTCTATGGGAGAAAAGCAAGCAATGTTGAAGCTGAGAGAAGATGGAAAATCAATCAGAGCCATTGCACAAACATTGTCCGTAGCCAGTAGAACCATTTGGAATGTCCTGAAGAAAGAAAGAAACCACTGGTGTACTGAGCAACAGACGTGGAACCGGCAGACCACGGAAAACATCAGTAGCTGATGACAGAAACATTGTGAGAACTGTGAAGAAAAACCCTAAAACAACTGTCAGTGACATCACAAACAACCTCCAGAGGACTTGAGTGAAGGATCACAATCCACCGTTCACAGAAGACTTCAGCAACAAAACTACAGAGGCTACGCCAGAAGATGCAAACCACTCTAGTAATAAGAACAGGAAGGACAGATTGGAATTTGTCAAAAAGTACAGAGACAGGCTTGAAAAGTTCTGGGACAAAGTTTATGGACTGATGAGACAACGGTGAACCTTTATCAAAGTGATGGAAAGACTGTAGTGTGGATAAAGAAAGAATCTGCTCATGATGCCAAACACACAAGCTCATCTGTGAAGCAGAGGAGGTCATGTCATGACTTGGGTTTGTGTGACTTCTTCTGGGACGGGTCATTGATGCTTATTGATGATGTAGCACATGATGGCAGCAGCAAAATGAACTCAGAGGTTGACAGAAACATTTTCTCTGCAAATTTAAAGAGAGATGCAACCACACTGATCAGGAGATCCTTCATCATGCAGCAAGACAACGACCCAGAGCACACTGCCATGACAACCAAGAAGTTCATCAGGGGAAAGAAGTGGAAGGTTTTAGACTGGACAAGTCAATCTGCAGACTTAAAGACTACTGTACATGCATTTTACCTGCTAAAGGGAGAAACCCCTCAAAACAAAGAACAACTGAAAGAGACTGTGGTGAAAGCCTGGAAAAGCATCACAAAAGAAGAATGTAAAAGTTTGGTGATGTCAATGGGTTGCAGGCTTCATGCAGTTATTGCA
>JAQQAE010015202.1:0-12130 GCA_029823295.1 Pseudamia nigra
CAATAGAGGCCCAGATCTACCACACCAGACAAGACCCCAGGTGTAGACTGTGCAAAGAGGCCCCTGAGACAATCCAGGACATAACTGAGACCACCCGCGGAGGGTGAGAAGTGAATTTTTTTTAATATAAAGATAGATAGATATACAGTAGCTACATTAACTGCATTTAGTTGTATTTAGTAGTCAATTGATTTCCAAAGACTCAATGTTATTTAAATGGATTATCTTTTAAGTATATCACATGCACCTTTGGTTTTATTTGCCATATCCCACACATTTAAACTGTCAATTCACATAGTTTTACTTCCACTTTATTTTACTGGCTTCACTCTGAAGTGATATAACAGAAAATAGTAGGTCAAGGAAAATTGGGTTTTTGGGTTTCTTTTGGCTAACCAAAGCATAAGAGTACTTTTGTTTTTACATAAAATAATAGTTTTCTCTCTGTTCATATACAGTACATTCAGAATGATACCCAGCTTCAGTCTTCTTTTGGTAATAGTGTCACATATAGTGACATTGTGACACGCTATAATTTGAAATACCAACTATATTTGCTGGTTTTACACTGGCTGTGTGTGATATTTATTTTTTAAATTAATATTTAATATTTAGTTCAGTATGAGGTCAGGTGCTCTGGTCAGATGAGCTAAGGTACTGAACCCCATGTGACGTCAGACATGTTCTTTTAAAAAACATCTTGTTGTTTCCCACGTGGTTTGGTGTCTCGGGTGTCCCTCTCACTTGTGTTATATTAATGTGCTAATGAGAATATCCTTGAGCTAGGCAGAGAAGCTAAAAGACAAATAAAGCAGGGAGTCAGATGAGGGATCTCGCTGTGTCTCTACATATCTTTAATTGACACATCTGCATCCCTGATGAAATATTTACTGCCTCTCACAATGGCGCAGTGATGCGTGGCGATCAACACTGTGTTGCTGATGGTGATGTCGACATGTGATTGTGTTGTTGATGTTATTAAGATAGACCCGCAACGGTGAAGATGTACTGTAGGTTTGTTCAGCTTTTCAGATCCTTCATCTACACATGTATGTATTCTATATATGCTATAGGTTCCTTTTCATCCTCTTCATTTTTTATTGAAATGTGAAGTTGTCATGTGACTTGAGGCCCTGTGGCAAAGTTTGAACTGTTAATGATGTTCCATCGTAAGCGTTTGGACACCTAGGCTACGCAAGTTTTGCTTTTTCAAGTTATTGAAACATACATGCAAGAATTCATCTTGGTTTGTGATCCTCAAAAGTATGGTCTGTACAAAATCTAATCATGTCAAATAGTGTAAGTCACAGATGGGAGTTTGTCCTCTGCAAAACTCTCAAATGTCACTGAGTATTGTGGAAGATGAAGGTGAGGATATAAGGTGCATGCAGGTGGGCTAGAGGAGAAACGCCAACTCCAAGAGTACCACTTAAAATGTGTACATCTCCCTCCTACACATTGCAAATCACTGATTGATGCCAACATACATAGGAAAGGATTTGTGTGTGGTGTGTGAGAGATTTGTCTGTGTCTACCCTCTGTGTTTGTGGAAAAGTTCATATCCACAGTGCATGCACATCAGCTGTATGTGATCTTTTGCGTTTGTGCTTTCACTGTTCTTTTTATATATGTGTGTGTGCGCCGCGCCTGCCGGGATGTGGCGGCCCTCTCAGCCATGTCAGGGACAGCTTCGTCGAGGGTGGCAGCCGGGGAAAATGATGATGATGAAATTAAAATTCTGCGCCCGGCAGAAGGGGCTGCCACGATTTCACTGGCGGCTGTGTGCATCGATCTGTTCCAGCATTTGACTTTCAACCATGACAAAACTGTGGGCAAATTAATTGTTCTCCAGGATATTAGGCATCAGAGTCCATTAATCCTCTCTGGAGCGCCACGCCACATGAATACTAATCGTCTTTCCAGGCAGCAGTCTCATCCCTTGCTCCCACTCTTCCTCCTCTTTCTTTCTTTTCCCTCTGTATCCCTCTTCTTTTCTTACTCCTCTCTTGCTTTTTACAAATATACTCTTCTCTGATGTTTCTTTACTTTCCACTCTCTTATTGCTTATTTGTCTCGAATTTTTTTCCCTGCCTCTGTAGATTTTATCTTCCATCCACTCTCCTCCAAAACTGACAACGAAGCTACTGTTGTTTTATCTGTGAGACTTCTCACAGTTAAGTTAAAAAAAAAGCTAATAAAACTGTAGCTCCCCAAACCAGTCCAATGCAAAGTAACATTATGTTAAAATATTATCAATTAATATCGCTTTGTTGAGAGAGTGCGGAGAATTAAAAAGGTGATGGGTAGGAAACATATATAAAACAGTCTGTCAAGCTGGAATGGGTTTTTGAATTATACTTATCTTTCTATATATTTCATCTACATTACTCTGCCTTGACAAGACTGTGATAATGGTGTAAGGAGCATGGCATTTGAGAAGGGGAGAAAAAATAGCCCCCAACACCAATTATGTAAGATATTAACACATTAGTCGGCACAGGACCTAATTGGATGGCAGCCCTGTGCACCATGACAACAATCACTTAGGCCCTGTTTATCTCGTAATTGATAGTCTGGAGCTTAAGCAGCCGAGGCATCAAAAATTCATACAGCACAGTGAGGACTGGCCCTCCCTTTCAGACCACACATTGATTGTTTTTTATTTTCCTCCCTCTAACCAAGGTAATTTTTTGAGTTTTAGGACGAGCCTATGATATTGACGTTTTGCTGTGTTTTGATAGATGGCCGGTGGGCTGTGGCAGTAATAGTGTAAGTTATCTGACATTCAGGCAGGCGGGGTCATGGGTCCAGACACAATATATTCACAACGTTTGCTTATTGACAAACTATCGCAGGTATTGGCTGTGTTCTATAATAAATATATATGCTTTCCATGTTTTTTATAAGGCAGTAATGCACAAGTAATATGTTTTGAAGGCATTTTTGAGCTAGGTGCCCAAGGTAAAGGTCTAGCATCATTAAAAATAATCTGAAAAAGCATTATAATAACAAATCTATAGCCTGGTTTGTTGCCATTTGCATTAACTTTGACAACAAAGGCATGAATGACTATAGCAGGGTCATCTGTCCTCCACCAGTAGGCCAATATTATATGGGAGCCAATATTATATTGTACATGGTTAGCCTCTGAAAGAACTATTATTGAAAACGATGTAAGCTTTAAACTGAAATTCAGAAATCGGAATTTAAATAACACATCTTGTCACTGTCATAACTGTAAAAGAACATGTAACATTTTTTCGTTTATTACATAAACGAAAAAATGTTTTAAATACCCCAGAGTTTTATATTTTAGTTTGTCCAGCGTAGCCACATTTAACTTTCATGACAGCTTTGTTTTCTCCCATCAGATTGTCGAGGTAGTCACCCAGAACAGTTTTCAGTTCACAGGGGTGCCTTGTCAGGAGTTAATTTGTTCATTTCTTGCCTTCTTAACCACTACTTGTCTTGTGCAGAGGGTGGATGGATGCACAGTCAATAGCCCTGTTAGTGCTACTGCAACTACTGTACAAACCCATATCATGGCAGGAAACTCTTTGTTGAAGGTGCTGTCTACGGTGTTGGGAAACTAGCTAGAAGCCGATTGTTCGTGGTAGATCGATACGAGCGATTAAACATGCAACATGCCAGCCAACACAGCTTACAACCTCACAGCTGTCAAACTAAAATGTTTGGTCTTTGTTTTTTTACCTGTACCAGATGCTGAAGAAGTTTGAAATGCGGATGTTTTTCAGTTGTCCTGTGGTTAGATAAGCTACAGTTGCTACAGTAGCTCCATAGCACCTACTGCTATGTTTTCAAATCTGACTGAGTGCATGAGCTAATGCATGAGGTGACTGAGTGGCAGGTCGCCTGTCGAATCATTTACATGGACAGCTACAAACAATTAGCTACTAGCTAGTTTATCAACTTCATAGACTATACCAGTACAGTAAAGACAAAACACACCTGATCTTCGAGAACTTTGAATGCGAGTGAAACATTGTACTTTAACATACGTCTAGTGATGGATCCACGAGGGAATGTGAAAATATCCACTTCGATTTTGGCTCACTCAGAAATGCCTTATTTTAATTTTTATTACCCGCAGATTGGACAGGTGCAGCACTTGCAGACTATTATACTGGTTTCCTGGACTTCTACAAGACTCTTAATGACAGAGGAAGAGCATGAGGTGAACTAGGAGTCAAAAGAGCAGAGTATAACAATAAAAGAGTAAGCAAGAGAAGGGGGGAAATAGAGCATGGAATAGAGTAAGGGTGCGGAGGTAGGAGCAGGAGAGCGAGTCCCTGGTGGGCACTTCCTGGCTAAATCTCTGCTCTGCTCTCTGACTGCCTCTCCTCTCTTCTAGTGCTAATTAATTGGGCTGGGGAATCAGCACTCTCATCTTAAATCTGCTTCCTAATTGAGCAGTCCTTTCTGCCAGCATTAGACAGCTCAGCATGCGTCTTCCGCATGATTTGGAGCTAAACGCACTGTCACTTTATTACCCACCACATAACTCGTAAAGCGCTATTACACCGATCAGATAGTTGCTACAATTAGCATGTTGCCATTTGAAGAGTTGTCATTTAGGCCTTTCCCATCTCCACTAAAGGTGACAGAGAAACCATTTAAAGCCCAAATCGCTGATGCTATGTTAAATTATAATGCGTTTCGTGAGACCGATGTTTTTAAAGAACAAAAAAAAAATCAGCAGCTGTCAGTTAGGTGATGTTAAGTGATACTAGTTTCACATTAATTGAATTATAACAGGCAGTGTGATGGATGGATGACTTTTAGTCATGGTAGCAGACTTTGCCCCTTTGAGTTAAATGTCTCAATAGTAACAAATTGACATGGACGTCGGTAGGGTATTGGCATTTATGTTCCCAGTACGATGATCTGCAATTCATTTTAAAGAGGTTTCACTTATTCCACAGTCTTGGATAGTTTGACTGAATAACAACAGAAGTGATGGTCTTGTAAGACTCACCTATACTTGATTTGTTGCTGGGCCCATGTGGTTCTTTGGCACCCTTTCCAGTGGCCCGTGGCTTTGTCCATTAATGGAAGTACCACATTACAATAAATCAAAATGAACAAAATAAGCATTAAATCAACAAAAATAAGAAGTAATAAAGAAATGAACAAAAATTAAGACAAAAGTGAAGAAAAATCACTCTGCAAAATGACAAAAAAAAATCAACAAAATATACAAGATTAAGCAGTAGAATATCTACAGCATATAGATAAAATCCATGTCACAGATGTCAATGGCTGTGATTACAAAGACCATATTTCTTTGATCTTGGACATTAATCTAATATCAAGACACTTGATCAGAATGCCATATATTTGACATGCACCATTGTTTTTTTTTTTCTCCTTCTTTTTATGCACTTTTCAACCATCAAGGCATTCAGTTGTCCTGAAACCTTTTCAAGTGTCCATCAAAAAATCACAAATATAATTTGCGCATCAGCCACAAGCAAGTTTTTTATTCCGTACCACTGTTTCAGTCCCTCCGAAAACCTCATTACTGTATGTGACGTGATGTTACCCACTCATAAGTCAAGCATGAGCAGAAAAAGCAGATTGAATGTTAATGTATGGGTTAACAGGCTAATATTTCCTTATCAATCATACAATGGAAAATTTGTTCTAATCGGACAGTTTATTTTTATTGAGGTGGTGACATAGGGAGTTTTTACTGTTACTCTGATTACAAACTAGATTGACACTCAGTATAGCACAAACCTCTATCAAGGCCCATAATGCACTCTATATTTTATTTTATTTTATTTTATTTTATTGTAATTTAACGAGGTATGTCAACTAAGAACCAGCTCCACGCCACAGCCAGTAAGGTTGTAAAACTAAAGATAAGTTAACAGACTACTGAATCCCAAATACATCACCTACACATGGTGGGAGTTGCAGGTCTATAACCCTATTTATTGCTGTATAGCGGGTTTGCACTGACATGACAGATATCACGTGACATTTGTTTATGGCAGCAACTGGTGATCCAAGCCATGGCAGCGATGCATTCTCACAAAGCAACTTGTCCAAATATGCACAAAGCTCATAGTTGGATCTCAGGATCGAGCTGACCGTCTTCTGCAAGGTGAGCTACGGTCTGTCCCAGCCCCTGCCTCTCGGTACCCCCTCAGTGCTCTTAACTGAGTGTCCCGCAGGGTCCGAAGCATTTACTTTGTACAAATTAGTTTTCAAAGCAGACCTCATCATGTGAATACCACAGCTAGGAAGGATGATTAAGAGGGACGGTCGGCGGCATTCATATTGTGCTGCTAGAGGTGAAATTCTTGGGCCGGTGCAAGACAGATGAAAGCAAAAGCATTTGACAAGAATGTTTTCATTAATCAAGAACAAAAGTCAGAGATTCGAAGATAATCAGATACCGTCGTAGTTCCAGCCATAATGGATACTAGATGTAGCAATGACTTACCACAGAGGAAGTGAGCACTGCAAAGCTTTGTGGTCTTGTTTGGGTTCCATTCCTTTCTGTTGACAGCTGCAATCCATTGTTCAAGGCAGTCTTTATCAGCTGGAAAGTGATAAAAATGACAACCCTTCCACCTTCCCATGTCTATTTGTGCACCCAACAGCACAATAATGAAACACCATGATGTTAGCTGTGCAGCTTGCCATCCAAAAGGGCCAGTAAACAAATAATCACATGACCTGTGATGTCAGGTGCAAATCCTCTATAGCAACTGAATAAAAGACTCCCCCTAAATTATGGTTCTTTGTGCCAAAATTGAGATAGTCATAGAAACCTTTCTCCCTAATATTTATTTTTTTTCCTAAAGATCCATACATGGTGATCTATCTTGCAATGTTAAAGCAAGTGATAAAAATTTCCTTGATCTGCACAAAAAGTGAATGGGTCTAAGCTCTACCCTTCCACTAAATGTTATGGAAATTGCATCAGTAGTTTTTGCATAATCCTCCTAACAGAGAAGCCAAGAACCGCGGGTGAAAACATAACTTCCTTGGCGGACATGAAGAAAAATCATATGTATGTAAACCCGGCTGAGAACATGTTAGCATGGGAACTAGACAGAATACACAAATTCATGAACATCATGGGCTACTTCAAAATTAAATTCACCCTAAACACGTTACAATATTATGAAGTAAATGTAATTATTTATATATGATACAATTTTGTGGTTACTTACCCTTCGTATCCACTCCTGAGGCTCATTAATGTTACTGGCATGAACATTCGCAGTATCGGGCCAGTGCCTGACTTTTACAGTTACTGCATAGATCAATGATGAATTATTTCTGTGGTGTATGGTGGTCTGTGGTGTTGAGATATTTAGGTCTTCTCACATTTTGCTATCGTAAATCATAGCATAGCCTACTGTATTGCTGTTTTTTTACAGCAATAACTGTAGAAATGTAGGTAAGGGAAAAATTATAAGGTGTTTGAAGCGATAGGTCATGGTCATGTCAGTTCATTCATCTACCTTTCACCGAGAAATGCTTTTCACATGAGTAGCTTTCAGGAAGATATCAGGCATAAAAGGAATGGCTGGCATTAAATTGCTGAAAATGAAATCTGGTTCTGGTTATGTGAAGTTCCCACCCACTTCTTCTCTTGTTTCCATAGTGTTAAATGGTCACACACAGTAAACGTAAGGTCTAATAGTTTGGTGTGAGCTTGAGAATGTGTGCAGACTGATTGTCCAGCATTGCAGCACTTTGATTCTGTCTTGAAATGAGGGAGTGATGTCATTGTTCCTCTGGGGTTTCAGAGTTACTGGGATGAGGTCATGTAGGTCAACACAACCTTGGATTCATCCTATGCCTCCCCCTTCTGCTGCCATCGCTTTAACACTACCTTTCTTCCCCATGCATTTCTTATACTGCAGTCCTTCCTCTCCCATTCCCGCTCACCTGGATTGGATTCAGAACTTGTAGTGTTTAAACCAAGACTTTGACCTGATTCCCCTCCTTGTTTCTCGTTGAGAAGTAAAGGAAGGGATTTCTTCTAAGCTGAATCAAGGCTGCTTCAGTGACATCCCCTCACATGGCCTTTAAGAATGCACTTTTGTGCTAAAGTAGTTTCCACCGTTTCCATAAAACCAAAGTAGAGGGTAAAATTTTGCTTCGTTGGGACTTTCCCTCTTTAGCTCTATGTTTCAAGTCCCAACCATAACAGGTGTACATGTGCATCCACCTCCTGTGTTGAACTGTTGACCAGGGAGGCGTGCCAGAGTAAAGTAATATTATATTTCATGCTGATGGTTTCCCAATATGCAGAAAGACAATCTGTCAAGCAGTTGAAATTTTGTAGAAATACCATTGATGCAAACATCTGGTATAAATATGAATATATACAAAAAAAGTGCAGCTCATCTGGTACATACATTTAGCTTATGGTCATATTCCGTATCTAGCAATATATCCCGTGATCCTGTGGATAAATGTAATTGCAACATAAACATCTAAACACAGCTTATGAAATCCAAGCTCCCTGTAATGGACACATAAACTCAAATGAATATATACCAATTTTAAACCTGATTCCTGTAAAGCTGTATGTACATGGATCAGTATTTTGTGTTGCATGCATGGTGCTTGTCTGTGCATGTTTCTGTACATCCTTTTTGTGTTTTGTATCCACATGTGTGCATAGTTTGACTTCATCCTCCCCTTCATCAGCCCTCCTAAAAATGGGGTGGAGGTAAACATGACTTTTGGAATAAGAGGGGAGCGGGTGTATAACAGTGAGCTCATAGTGGTGATTATCCTTCGCTCTATCCGTGGACCTTGCGCATTACCCAGAAGCACCTGGCCCCCCTCCCCCTTTCACTCTATCCCATTGCCCCAGCACAGGTCCTTGCAATAGGGCAGGGCAGCCTCAGGGTTCGAGGGTCCCAGCTGTGTAAATGTTTTCAGTTGCTGTGTGACTCGAGCTAGGTCCTTCTTTTTGATCCGACGCCAAGACAAGCTCGGCCTCAGTTGTTCTTGGCAGCTGCTGGGGACAAAAGAATGTCAGCATGACTTTAAAAATATGACGGTTTGTAATTTGGACCACAGAGTGAAAACTGAGCTGCCGGTACAGTTTGTGATCATCTAATTATGCCACCCCTCCTTCTCCTTCCTCGATTCCCCCACAAAATGCTAACCCCTCCTTTTATTTTTATCCAAGAATGAAGCCGTAAAGCTGCTTTGTCCCCTGTGAATTATTTTCAGGGTAGGCATAATGGCTTTGTGCCCTGCTGCATTGCATGTCCCATGTTTACCCTCATCCCTCCTTCAGGGGTGCACAGTTGTGTGTCTAGCTCTTGTGATAAGTTAGGCTGCAAGCAACTGTTTGTTTTAAATATCCAAAGCTCTCAGGAAGCCTATAGATACAACAATGAAGAAATTAGTGAGTTTAGTTTTGTGGTTGTTCACCTGTTGGTAGAACACATTACTCGGTAAAGTGTATGGAATGTGCATGTTCAGTAGACAGACTGATAAATAAATTGGCTTTGCTGAAATAATAAGATTAAAATCATGTTTAAGACTATGCTTTTGTAGTAAGCCAACAAGCCCCCTATAGAAAAATGGCTACTGTATAAACAAAGAAGCAGCTCAGACTGGAATTCATGTTCATTTATACATATTTGTCTGTCCTTCTGTAAACGTGCCAGGTTGTCTGTGCCAGTATCAGAGGGGGGCATTTCTCCCACACAAGTTGATATGAAGTACTCCACAAATCCCTAAGCTCAAAGCTCAAGCATAGATGTGTCAAATATTTAACAAATGAATGAGTTTTTAATCTGGGGCTCAGGGGAATGGAGCGTCATGATAAGGTTCTTTTTTTGTTTTCCCTTCATTAGCATAATTTCTCTGGAGTACATGTGCAGATTTCAGTGGCTTTGTTTGGGATCCCCACTGAGATCTGAAATGGAGGAACAGAAATCATAAGAAAAAGCCTCAGAGATATTTCAGAAGCCTAAGTGCACCAGTAAAGTCGAGGGTTGCCAGCAACATAGCTCCTATTGTGTCGGTGGTTGTTCATGTATTTGCTCTTAATTTGGGTTAATTGAAAAGATTTGTTTTTTTTTTGTCTTTCCCCCTAATTAAATTGTTGTTTTGCCCCCTTATCCAATAACACTGTGTATGGACAGGGTGCCAATCAGCTGAAAACTGCAACTTCACCTATTAAGGGCTGGATGAAGGATTACAAATGTTGGACCACCTCTAATAAGGAGGCCATTAAAAATCCACCTCAGCGGGGAAGAAATTATTCATTAGGCTTACACACAGACTTACTGCAGACAATTGAAATGACTTTGATTTAGAAATGGAATCTGTTAGCCTAATGACATATCGGCTTAACGATTAGATGCACTGTATAGATGTTATTGTCTGCTTCAGTAATGCTCAATAAAATCCTACCTACTATTCTGTGGATAAATGATTGCTTGTCAGTGTCCCAAAAAACAACACTATTAGTTTTGACAGCCAATAAAATATCATAGTCAGATCTGGATGAACTGTTCAGACCCGCAGGGCAAAGATGACTTATGTTGTGCGCTATGTCTTTAGTACTGTATAATCTTTTGTGTTTTATTATCAATAGCTCATAACAGCCACTACAACCTCAGTGTACAGACTCATAACAAATTTGCTTAAAACTCTCATGTTAAATGCTTCTAATGTCACTGGGGTTAAAGGACTGAGAACGACAGTGGGAGAGTGGGAGGGACAGACAGAGGGAGGCTAAGAGTGTGGCAGAGTCAGTGCCCACAGATACAGTAAACAAATTAAGTCAGACTTTATTTTGAGTTGCCGGCGTATACTGAGTATGAGCTGGCGTCTGGTCTCAGTGTCAGCTAGAGGACCTTTATGCAAGTTGGTCTCACGCCTTAATGAGGCAATGGAAAGCGTAGAGGCCAGCACATCAACAGAAAAACAGCACCCAGAAAATACCAACTTAATAAGGCAATACAAGCAAATGAATGATTTTTGGAATCATGTTTTAAACAAGTAGTCCTCCCTGAGCATGCATAGATGGAAGGGGTGAGAAAAAATCTGCATGTGGAAATGTGTAAGGGTGCATTTGTGTGTGCGTGTGTGTGTAAACGAATTCTTCTATAAACCTGGCAGAGTGGAGGCTGCCACAGACATCAGCTCCACATTTGCATATTCATGGCTCAATTTGCACTTGGCTATGCAAATGTATGCAAACATCGTTTCAGAACATTTCAAAAATAGAAACCAGCATTCCAAACGACGTTGTGCCTCTTAATATGCAGCCACACAAGGAAAAAAAAATTAGTAGGGAAAATCGAACAGGCTAAGTATAGACTGAAAATCAGATATGAAATTGAGAGCCATGCTGCAATCCTCTGCAAACACGTTAAAGCAGAATAAGCCCAGTGCCAGTATTGCTTTGGTGTAATATAGACATGTAGTGATTAAATGTCAGTACTCAAAATTCCTGTGTGTATGTTTTAAAGACCTATAATATGTAAATATGTTTAGTTGTTCTTTTGTACAACCCATGTTCCCCTCAGGCTTGTTTTTGTGGTAATTAAACTTGGAATAAAAATTGTAGTTATTTCCAGAATCCAGTACTTAAGCTAGAACACATAACACATTATTTGATTCACTCTTTGTATTGGCTGAACACTGAATGTTCATTCATTATGGATCAGTTTTCTATTATGTGTTTCCTAATCCTGGCAGCCAAATGACTTGAACTCTTCCAGCACCAAAGCAACTGGACGTGTCTTCCTCCCTTCTCCGGCTCATCTACAACAAAGCATTGTCTCTGCTGTGGCTCCACATCAGAATGGGGAAAGTTTTTCTAGACAGATGAATGGAAGGGGAAGAGTTCAGCAAAATCTACTTTTGCTTAAATCCTATTCATCTGCTGGGCACAAGGCAGAGTAAGCTGTTCCCCTGGCACAGGGTCTGTCTGAGGGGCCGTGTGGGGCCCTCCAGAGCTTTATCTCTCCTCCCTGTGCTCCTCAGGATAAACGGCTACACATGGAGCCCTAATCCCCCTCTTCACCCAGTCCTCTCCTCTCCTCTCCTCTCCTCTCCTCTCCTCTCCTCTCCTCTCCTCTCCTCTCCTCTCCTCTCCTCTCCTCTC
>JAQQAE010015203.1:0-12129 GCA_029823295.1 Pseudamia nigra
CTGATAATTTTTGTCAGAAAATTGTCCATAAAAAGTGCATATTCCTGTGTTTACCATAGCCTTGTGTCACAATATGATCCTATGTCACTGCTGGAGTTGATCTGTGACTCATCTGTGTTTTCTTATACAAGACCTCACAGTGAAATCAGTGAATTCTGAAGAGGCTCTTGGAAAACCTAGAAAAACTAGGATGGTACTTGGCAGAGCACAGACCTCCGCCAAGGCCCGTATTGCAGTCTGACATATCTGGATCCACACCAAAATCATACTTGATTAAATATATGTTAAAAACCTCATTGCTATACCAAAACTATTCATTCATTCCTGATTATCTCAGCTTTCGGCATAGATTCTAGAATGTGCTGGCACAGGTGGCAGAAAATTAAAACAGTTCTCTGTTTTTTTTCCCCCACTTTTTTTTTTTTTACATTCTTTGCATATACACTGCTTTTTTGGATCTTTTTTTGTGGGATCAATTTTGTATTGACATGGACAGAAGAGTTTACTCCAGAGAGGAACTCCTGGACCGAAGGAAGAGGAAATGTGGTGTATACCAACCAATCCCACTGGATCTAAGAAGGACTCTGCATGGCTGAGAGCTGGTGTCAGAGTAAGAGGCAGAAGATTTATGTGCATAGGCCTTTTCTACCAACCATACTGATGGGCAACATGAGCTCATTGCCCAACACAGTGGATGCGTTGGGGGCACTGGTGAGGAGCCAGGAGTTTCAAGAGGGTAGCTTCATGTGTTCTTCATGAGACCTGGCTGAACAGTGACTGTCCAGACTCTTCTGTTGAAATGCCTGGATACACCATGGTTCAGTGAGACCGTCTTCTTCTTTTCCTTTCGGCTGTTCCCTTCAGGGGTCGCCACAGCGAATCATCTGCCTCCATCTCACCCTATGGTTCAGTGAGGCCAAGATGCCAAAAGACTGGAAAGAGGAACAGCTACAGTGGATGACTGGCATCACTATGCTGCATGACTGAACACTGTAGGAGATCCTTTATCCCCAGTACCCAAGTCTCTGTACCTTTTATTTGGATTTGCACCATATTGAAGTTATACATAGTCAAGTCCTAAATTTTCTGAATTATTTTATTAATGATGACAGACAGTGATGAGGAGACATACTCGTCACTGGAGAAGGAGCAGGAATGGAATGGACAGCCTGAAAGAGATACAGATTGAGGCCACAGCAGAGGATCATGTGGAAGACCTGCCCTACAGCGACAGCTTCTGCAGCTTCATCCAGGATGAGAGTGATGTCACATCACAGGGTCCCTCCAAACTCGAGAGGAGCTGTCATATGTTGTCGTCCTGCTTCTCCCCGGACTGAATCAAAGATGAGATGAATGACGACATACCCCAGTGTCTGTGCACATGTAGTTCAATGGCCCGGATAGTAATAACTAAAATGCAATCACAGAACATTTGGTCAATATGCACCATATTGCATGGGACCTAACAAAAGTGGACAACATTTTACAAATTCTCTGGATTCTTCCTTGGCTGAAGCACTATCGTTCCACTAAATTTCATGAAAATTGGGTCAGTAATTTTTGTGTAATCCTGCTAACAAACAAACAGAGGTCAGTGAAAGCATAACCTTGTTGGAGGAGGTTAAAATCAACTTTTTGTCAATACCTTCACAGAGGTCTTTAATAGACACATGGAAGTTGATTGTCAATAGTATCTTTACAATACCTTTTAGAAATTTAGCACAATCCTGTGCACTTGATGATAAACTGGTTGAAGGTCAATATTCACACATTTTTGGCCATAACTCCTGAACTGAAATAAAGTGAAATGCTGATTATGACAACATATGCAACAAGATAAAATGAAGTGGTAATATATTTTATCCAAAAAGTGACATAATAGTCTGCAAAACACTTTTCTGTCCATTAAGGGTAGTTAAGGATAGAAAGTGTCCACTTGCACACTTCTCCTTTTAATTTCATCCAGATGTTATTTTTTCTCCTTAACTCTCCTTAACATTATCAGTTAAGTGGAATGCTACATACAGTAGGTCTGGAAACACGATAAGAACATGCAGTCACTCTAATAATATAACACACATTTTTCAAAGCTAGAGGTAGGTAGATGTATACAGACAGATACAGATGGTATTGTAGGGTTCCCATAGACATGAAAAAACTGTAAAATGTGTCTGGTTATTCTCAGACCTGTTACTTTTCATGGCACATTTTCACATTCTGCTGGTATGTTCTTCGGCCCTGCGATGAACTGGGGACTCATCCAGGGTGTACCCTGCCTTCGCTCAAGTCAGCTGGGATAGGCTCCAGCACCCCCCCACCCTGACCCTCACAAGGATAAAGGGGTAGAAAATGGATGGATGTTCTTACACGATTGTTAATCTGGTAGATTCTGTTGATTCTTTGTATGTGAGTGTGTATTTTGTACTATATGCTGAATCTCTGGGTGTTAGTTACATGTCTCATTAATTTTCACTCTGTACATGGCCTACTGGCCTCCTCTCTGTGTACAGTAGCTGAATTTGCTTCATAGAAGTGTAGCTTTGACTTCATTCACATCTCAATGCAGATTACTGGATGGAAGCAGACATGGGCTAAAATAGGCAAAAGACAACATCTTTAAGGCTTTGAATACATGCATTTGAAGGTGTCATCAATGGAGGAAAATCCTTAGGATGAATGCCTATCATTATGAATAAGCCTCTATTTTGGAGAGATTCACTTGTTCAGATACAGAGCCGGGATGAGTGCAGGATTTTATGCAAATTTAAAGGGATAGAAAATAAAGCCAGAGCCAGCAGTTTCTGCAACAATGGTCTGTCTTAGAACCATAGACTGTATATATTAGTGGACAGACTGACTTCGATGTCACATATTGGTTTCTGAACTTAATTTAATGTTCAAAAAGTTAAGTCTGAGTTCTCAGTCAGTGAGAAAAAGCAATAGAAAAACAACAAAACCAGTTAAAAATCATGTAGCAAGATAGATAGATAGCTTGCTTGCCTGCTTTTATTGTCCCATAGGGAAATTTGTTTTTACAGCTTGTCAACATATACAACATATAATCGCACCAAAAAAAAGATCACAAGACATCCTTGAACATACACCCACCCTTCTACAAGTAACACATATTTACATTATTATCATCACACACACGAGGATAGCCACAGGGTCACAACTTCCAAGACGCAATTAATAATTTTATTTTAATAATTTTAATATCAATGTTATCAAAGCCACCTTTAACAGTAAAGGTTGAACATTTGTTAACCTCTTAGAACTTTTTTGTATTTCTGCATAAATATGACCTTCATAAAACATCATCAGATCTTCACACAAGTCCTGGGAGTAGATTCATCCATCATCTTCCACGTATCTGGGTCAGGGTCACAGGGGCAGCAGTCCAAGCAGAGAAGCCCTTTCCCAGCCACCTCCTTTAGCTACTCTGGGGGGATTCCAAGGCATTTCCAGGACAGTTGAGAGATACAGTCCTTCCAGCATGTCCTGGGTCTTCCCCAGGCCCTCCTCCCAGTTGTAGCTAGGGATGAGTGCAGTATTTTATGCAAATTATAGGGTATTTGGGGACTGGACCACCCAGGCCCCCGCCTTCGGCTGCCACCCAAACCACCCGTCACCAGACTCTCATGACCCTTCCTGCAGGTGGTGGGCCCACAGGAAATTTTTCATCATAAGGGTCTTCTGAATCGCTCTTAGTCTGACCGGTCACCTAGGACAATTTGCCTTTGGAAACCATATTAGCCAACTATGAAATTTTTGTTTCCTTTATTTGTGTTCTCATCTATTCTCAGGACGAGGATGTTGTGATGGTGTTTTAGATCATATTTGCGCGGAAATGTAGAAAGGGGTTCACAAACTTTCAAGCATCACTGTAATCTAAAAATGGTGTAAAAGATATAACAAGGGGAAAATGAGTGTAGAGGGAAGGCATCATAATGTTTCAGGTCTTTTTTTTTTCCTTTTTTTTTTAACAAATATTCCAAACTGCTCGTTGGAATAAATACAGGGTGTGTCAAAAAATGGACCCAATTTCTATCCGGTGTATTTCTTGATAGCAACACGGGACAATAACACAAAAGTTACAAATGGTTTAGTGAGTTCTCACGTTTTATTAGCCATTTTATAATTACCCTATATGCCCTCCATTAACAACATTGAGCCAATAGTTGAATTTGTCCCAAATGCCCCTCAGACTGTTCTCGTCTACTCCAGTCACCACTGCCTTGATTCTGTTTTTGAATTCATCCAGATTAGTCGCTAATGGTGCCACAAAAACACAGTCTTTGACATATCCCTGCAAGGAAAAGTCACAGGGTGTAATGTCTGGGAATCTTGGAGGCCAAGAGTGTCACAGCAAGTCATTGGGTCCTGTGCGACCAACTGGGAGTGGAACCTAGTGGTAGTTTTTTAAAACTCTATGCCCTGCCCCTTTGTGTGGTAAGTGTTTCATTCATTGGGTGGTTTGTGGTTGCGATATGAGGACCTCAAATCAGGTCCATCTTTTTGAAACACCCTATATTATATTCATTATTTTGAGTGTGTTTTTTTGTGTTTTTTAAATAGTCTTCATATGATACAATATTCTGGCAAAAATATCCTTCAACAGCTGACTTTTAACTGTTATATTTTGTGCACATTTCAGAGCCTTCACTACTATTTAATCCGTACTTCTAATTTCACACAAATGTCTGCACTCCTTTTTGAGTAAATAATGTGAGACTATTTGCTGCCTCTGTAACCGACTGTAATCTGTTTAGTTTTCATTATAGTCGAGCCAGTTTTTAAAAGAAAAAACCTGCAGTGGTGAGTAATGTTTGCCATTGTGTTGTTCTGTGTTGTAATGACACTGAAGTTTCCCCGCAGGTCTGAATGCTGTAGTTGAATCATAACAATGACCTTGACTTGTACTTGTGGACCTTTTTATTCCCATTGGCTGTGTAATGTCCTCTTTACTGAGGCTGTTCATCTTCAATACTCAACCTACCATTAATATTTATGATGCGCTGTTGTCTGTTTATGTCTGTAAAATGAGGAGTAAGGAAAGAATTGGCAAGATGAACCTTTGATTTGCAGATATGCCCCTTCTGTCTCAAGATGGTGTCTTTCACCATAATAATAACGCATCCAAGATTAGAACATGACAGGAAACACAAATAGGTCAGCCACGAGCACCCAGTGAAAAAACGTATGCTGAGGGAATAAAATAAAACTCTGGAGAAAAAAGACAGCATTTTGATATATTTATTTTTGCAGCGTCCTAAATCCTAATGTACCTATCCATCTTTGTCACAGCTCCAGTAAATATTTGTACAGACTCAGGCATAAGCTGCTCTGCATCTTCTCTTGTCGAGCACTAAGAGCATTTTCATACACACTCCATTAGTCCTGTGTATATTAACACGCACTAATGAATGTATGAATGTATATGAGTAGGATGAACGTAATGTGGGCTAGGCAGGTGTGGTAGACACTTAGTGAGTAATGGCTAC
The DNA here is from genome assembly GCA_029823295.1 of Pseudamia nigra. Classification (NCBI taxonomy): domain Eukaryota; kingdom Metazoa; phylum Chordata; class Actinopteri; order Kurtiformes; family Apogonidae; genus Pseudamia; species Pseudamia nigra. Next base: position 5,505 of record JAQQAE010015203.1, read on the forward strand.
TCACTAGTGAGAGACTGTCTGTGTGTGAGATGTGCATTTCCCACAGGGAAGCAGGAAGAGCAATGAGTCTCAGCTCTGCACTGACTGTCATCATCCGGTTGACCTTTCAACACAGAACCCATGAAATATCTGACACTAATGAGGATGTCAGACACTGTGTGTGTAAAACTTTATCGGTTTTGATAGCGCTCTATTAGTCACTGCAATATTAGAAATTTTAGTGTTGTATTACCGTGACCTGAAGTGCGACAGTGACATTTTCAGTCCGTCATTGATGTGTTACACTTCAGAAGTTACTACTTAATGTAGATTAAACGAGTACTGCAAAGTGTTATTTGTGCGATAATGAAATTATTCTGTATGACTGTTCTGACTGCAAGTACAATTATGGCTTGGTGATGTAACAAAAACCCTTATACAGTACAGTAGGTACCAGTCAAAAGTTTGGATACATCATCGTCAGTGGTAATCTTTATTTTTTTCGTTTTCAACGTTGTCCAGTAATACTGAAGATATCCACACCGTGAAAGAACACGTATGGAATTATGCAGTAAATGAAAAAGTATGAAACAACCTCCAACATGTTTGCCTAAAGTAGACACATTTAAGTTTGATGAAAGCTTTGGAGACTTGAGGCATTCTCATCAGATTCAGAAGGTTTGTGGTTTTAGTAACTGTGCTTGGGGACACATTCAGAGTTCTAGACATTTTCATGTTGACTGAGTTACAGTTCTTAAAGTAATGATGGACTGTCTTTTCTCTTTAGTGTTCCTTGATTATTTAATTCTTTATGTATATGTAATATGTGCTTTATGTACATTTTCTATACAGGGCCCAAAAGGCAAATAGAAATGCAGTGAATATGTTGAGTTCAAATGGCTCTTCTTCATTATGTGCAGTACTATGCAAAAACTTTAGGCTATCTTGGGTTTGTTGTTTTAGCAACCTATCATGATCATACACATGCACAGTAGAAGCAGAATACACAGGAAATACAGAAACAAATTGGAGTGTCCAGCATCAAGTATCTCCTCCCTTTGAATTTTTGAATTGTTCAGGTCTGCATCAGAGCATCTGTTTCACTTAAATCAGTTTCAGTCAGTAGCATATGTCAAGTGGTTCTTATTGTGTGGGTTACTCCTTACCATAGGATTGGAGGTCATACTACAGTAGATCTGGAGTTTTACCTGTTGAAGCCATTTAATTCAGATTATTATGTTTATACTGCACTGTGTACATTTTCTGTATTTTCAACGACAGTCCTAAAAAACAACAACAAATTAAAGGAGGATATTTGCAAGTCCTGCACCCATAGTAATTTTTGCATCATGTCATTTTTTTTTGTGCATGTGTACAGTATGACCATTATAGATGAAGATAAGACAAAAACCCAAGGTGCCCTAAAACTTTTGCACAGTACTATATGTGTTGAGCTCTTTTACAAAGAATAATGATTTATAATACTTTATTTTATTTATAGATTTACAAATAATCACTGCAGGAAATGTAGCGTATGTAGGAATATGTTCATGTCCCAGTGCTGAGGAAACCTGTTAAACACAGCTGCGTGTGGACACTGAAACATTGTCAAAGCAAGTCACCTATGGGGCAGCAGTGGCTCAGGAGATAGTGGATTGTCCAATATCCAAAGGTTTTGGGGTTCAAACCCCACTCCATCCAGTGTTGTGTCCTTGGGCAAGACACTTCACCCACCTTCCTGGGCAGGAAGTGTTACTTCCCAGCTTCTTATACCTAAAGAAAATGGAAAAGACTGTTTTTGCTCTTGAAACTTTGAAAATTTTATTACCAATATCAAAGAAAACAAATTTACACTTTTTCCCAAACATTGATGGTAGATGTAATGCTAGGTAGCTCATAGAGACCTGAAGTGCAGAATACCCAAGAAAACTCAATAGGAAAGAGCTCTGTAGCAGTGGTTAGGGGCTGTTTGAGCAATCACAAGGCTGAAAATGACGTGGAACTGGTTGAGATCTACTGAAAAAGTCCTTATCCTTGATGCTCATCTTGATAAATTCAAGGTACTGTAAGTATGGGGGCATAGTAAGAGGAGCAAGGCGAACACTTCCACCAAGATATACTGGACCTTGGACGCCACTACCAAGGAGCATAGAATGAAAATATATTTGGGGGCTGATTGGTGAAAGTGATTTACAGTGCAGTCGCAAATTCAGAAAACCTACTCATTTCAAAATATTTGGGAGCTAATATGTGAAAAAGATTGTCATTGCAGTTGCAAATCTTGGAAAAACACTCCCTTGTAAACATTTTGGTCATTTTGAGTAAATTTAGGATAAATATCTGTAAATTTTGATTTATAATAGTGTTTTATTCAGATGTTATGTACATCTGTACATGTACACTGTGCCGATCTGCCAGTTTTTACATAGTCTTCTTCTCCTTTTGGCTGCTCCCCTCAGGGGTCGCCACAGCGAAACACCAATGATTCGCATATTTGATCTGGCATAGGTTTTTTACGTCGGATGCCCTTCCTGACACAACCCTCACAACAAGGGACAAATTAGCAGATTTATGCATTTTAAACCTCAATGCATGTTTCATTACCCAAGTAACAAAAACAAAGTTTGAAGGGAATAATAGCCATTTTCTATACTTTTACAATGTAAGCAATCAGGAAATAAATCTTATTAGCCAGGAAAAAAGAATTGTTACATGGTGTAATGGATTCACTGTAAGGGCTTTGGGGTGACTTGGCTATCATGAAAAGCACTATATAAATTCAATCCATTATTATTATTTTAATCATGGAACAAATGATGTAGCCATGTACCTTAGATACCATATGGCGCTGTAGTGAAACACCCTGCTGGTGGCAAAGTCAAACAGAATCTATTTCTCTATCCATGCATCATCTTCCACTTATCCTGATTAGGGTCGCGGAGGCAGTAGCCTAAGCAGAGAAGCCCAGACTTCCCTCTCCCCAGCCCCCTACTCCAGCTCCTCTGGAGGAGTCCCTAAAGTGTTCCAAGGCCAGCCAAGAGACATAGACCTTCCAGTGTGTCCTGGGTCTGCCCCAGGGTTTCCTCCCAGTTGGAGCTAGTTTTGGCAACCGGGAATTGGACCACCTAGGCCTGTGCTTTTGGCTGCCACCCAAACCACACAGCACCAGAGTCTTGCGACCCTTTCTGCAGGTGGTGGGCCCACAGGAAGGCACAGTCATAAGGGTTTTCTGAATCCTCTTAGTCCAACCCATCACCTAGGACCAGTTTGCTTTAGGAGACCCTGCCAGGAGCGAATTGTCCCCGACAACATAGCTCCTAGGATCACCACGATACGAAGGCAATTGAAGGAGGGTCAAACAGAATCTATTCTTCTGATAAATCCAAGTGAATAACACAGTTGATTACAGTGTCATATCCTGCCTAAGGTACAAATAAAATGAACCACAGCGACATTAACCATTGTTTCATGTCCTTTTCAATTCAGTGTAGAATAATCACAGCTGTCTTTTAAGAATGGTTTCTATGAAAGCAGTCCAGTTCATTTGAGATCTTGTACCATGTTTGCCTTCTGCTTCCTCTTCTTTGTGGATGGAGGCAGTAGAGGAGATGTGGGATTAATGGTGACGGCAGCGACATCTCACACGTTCATTTGCTCTCGGCGCCTGGGTGAAATGCCATCATGGCTCTGTTTTCTCACAAGGATGAAACGCCATGTTCATCCAGGAGTTGTCGATGTTCCCTTTCTTTTCTGCTTCTCGCCTCCTCAAGGTCCCCTTGTAGGTTCATTTTTTTCAGTACACTGCTTTTTTTTTTAATGCTCCCTTCTTAAAGTTGTGATCTTTTCTCAGGCTTGTCAGACTGTTTTCCTTTCATTTCTGTGGTTTTGGAGATGACTTTAAAACCATTAAAGGAGCAAATTGCCTTCACATTTCACAAATAACAGGAGCCACACAAGAATATGACACTCGTTCGGTACAAACTGTTTTCCATTCTTATGTTAATTTTTTTTTCACTTTCCTTTTTATGGGTTTTAAAAATATTTCTCTGAGTAAAATGACTAGAATTAAATTTAATGATGTAAGTTCTTAAATGTCATTTTGAAAGTCTTGCAATTGAATTTGACAGGACTTAAACAGCACAGACGCTTGATTGTTTTTGCTGTTTGTTTTTTTTAAATTTGGTTGTGCATTTTATGGAATATTTGTTCCTTTTTCTGATGACATTTGTGATGTTTTTGGCAAGCATTATTTGTAAATGGGTCGTTTTTGTTTATTTTATGCATTGTCTATTTTTTGTGCATTTGGTGGATGCCTGTTCATTTTATCTTTATTCCTGCTGTAGTATCTGTCCGTATGTTAGTGTTTTTTATTCCATCTTTGATGTTTTTTATTTATTCATTCATTTTTAGATGAATTCAATAATCTTTTTTATCCTCTATGAGAAAATTGTTGAGGCCAATCACACAAACGTTCAATCAGCAATAAACAGCAACAGATCACACAGCATGAACAGAAACAATAAGTTTAACAATTATAAATAGGACTTCAATAAATTATTTCCAACAAATAGTAAATTCTTACCAATAATGGATAGAAATTCAACAAATAGGCTATAACATCTAATACAGTCACAGAGAGTTCAGATATTATGCTTTATCTGTCCAAAATAAAGTCTTAAATCAGTGTAAAATGACTCAAATTATCTTAAAGAGCATTACACTTCCTGTCATTGACCTGTTGACATCCTGTTTCTATGCAGATTTCTCAGAGAAGGAAATAAGGCCTGTGTGGTTGAATTGGCTGTCAGTTCTGTCTGCATAATTCATGCCACTATCCAGGTGTCACTTCATATATCTGCTCTCCATCTTCCCATCTCTCTCCTCTTCTTCTTCCATTAATTTCTTCTCTCTCACTCCTCTTTTACGCTTTTCCTCTTTGTTGTCGTCATGCTTCAGATCCTAAAAGATTAATTGTCTCACCATGTTCCTCCTGGAACACGGAGCTTAATGGAATCTGCATCTGTGAGGCGCCAAAGCCGTGACTTTTCCAACTCTCCTTTTTAAGCCGAGCCCATGGAATATTTATGAAGTTATTTAGAAGGAGGGGTGGGGTGGCAGGCACGGTGAGTAATGGCCCTACTTGGTGATTCACGGTGTGTCGTCTCATTGCGGAGATGGAGAGCTGGGTGGTGGTGAGCCATGACAGGTCTGGATATGGACACATGCAAGGCACACTGATGAAAAACTCGGGAAGGATATGACACACACACACATACAGTATGTATTTATATCCCCATGGGGCATAATCCATTTCCCAATTTTGTTTTATTTTATTTTCATTTATTTTCTTTTTTTCTTCATCTTTTAGTTGTTTTTGCGCATTGTCTCCATTCATATCATGTTCATTTTTGATGGGCTTCTTCATTATGTTTCCATTTGTATTCACTTTCTTGTTTATTTTTGACAAATGTTGCTCATTTTCTTCATAGTACTGCTCACTTTATTCTCTTTTTTTATTTATGTCATCCATCCGTCCATCATCTTCCGCTTATCCTGGTCAGGGTAACGGGTCGTAACCTAAGCAGAGAAGCCCAGACTTCTCTTTCTCACCAGACAGTTCCTCTGGTGAGAGGTGTTCCCAGGCCAGCCAAGAGACACAGTCCCTCCAGCGTGTCCTGTGGCCTCCTCCCAGTTGGAGCTAGTTTTGGCACCGAGGACCACCACCCAGGCCCCTCCTTCAGCCGCCACCCAAACCACACAGCCCCAGACCCTTACAACCCTTCATGCAGGTGGGCGGCCCAGAGGAAGGCATGGTCATAAGCGTCTTCTGAATTGCGTTTAGTCTGACTTGTCACCTAGGACCAGTTTGCCTTGGGAGACCCTACCAGGGGAGAATTGCCCCTGACAACATACAGTAGCTCCTAGGATCACTCAGGTACACAAACCCCTCCACCACGACAAGGTGGGAGGTTCAAAGAAACGTTTATTTATTTCAGGTCATTTTATTCTTTGGTTAATTATTATTGGTTAGTTGTTGTAATATTATTCATAGATTCATTTTTATAGATTATTTTTGTGTTCTTATTTTTTCAACATTCTTTTATTTATTTACATGGTTTAGTGCCCCTTATGTTCATTTTCTTGGTCATTTTGGGCAATTTTATGTTTTTTTTTGTTCATTTTAAGGCCACTTTTGTTCAAGTTATTGATATTTTGTTTTCTTGATTTTTTTTTTGTTCATTTTGTTAATTTTTTCAACATCATTTTATTAACTTTGTATTTGTCTTGTTAATTTAGTGCTTATCTTTAACATTGAACATATTTTGTTAATTTCAATATTTTAATGTTGTGAATGCCAGAGTACACATTCAACATTATGCTGTACTTCACAACATTACATAAATCAAAATGAACAAAATAAATTCAACGTTAAATCCAGTGCTAATTTTCATTAGCTTACACCTAAATAGTAAATACATAAAAATACAGTACAGTGGTACCTCGCACAACGAATTAAATCTGTTCCAGCGTCACGTTCTGTATGCAAATTTTTTGTTATGCAAGTGGTCTTTTCCATAGGAATACATGTAAAACCAATTAATCCGTTCTGGACCCACGACAAATTCCCATATAAAGTATGTATTAC
>JAQQAE010015204.1:0-12129 GCA_029823295.1 Pseudamia nigra
GTGGACAGAGGAGAGACAAAAGAAAAGAGTAGAGATAGAACAACAAACAACACAGACACTGGGTGGCGTCCACAGACCCTGGACCGGTCCAGAACCGGCAAACACACAGCTAGGACATCAGGAGACCGAGCAACCTAAAGACCTAGGGCAGAGGGAGGAAGCACAAAACTTTGGGGAAGATAAAAGTTAGTATCACAGTATATTCATTTGCTAATCACTTGCAAGACCATGAGGTGACTGGAGAGGTGAGAGATGAGGAGAGTCAAGGAGGATGGAGAAAGAAGGATGACTTACTTCTGATACTGCTTCCTGATGACGTACAGACGACGTGATGACATCTGTACAAGAGCTATCGGACTGAGGCACCGGGTAATGTGAGCAGAAATGCGCTGGATTTTGGAAAGGTGTGAAGTGGGCCCCGGCACGGTGCGAGCCAAAATGGCCCTAGAGTGAGTATGTCCTTAGTCAACTAAAGATTAAAATTATATTAGAATTTCTTGTCAAAATTAACACTGACTTAGGAAATAATTTGTATGTGTCTTTTTGCTAACGATGGGGCAATTTGAAAAGAGGATGGAACATAGCTCACATCTGCAAACAGCTGCAGCTGAACTTATACTAGGCAGTGCAATGGGCAGAGGAGTGTGGCTTTAAAATGTCAGACTTAAAATCTAAATGTATGATTTTTGGTTTTAAAAAGGGAGTACCTTAACAGGATCTTAGGCTGCACAATAACCCAATTGAAAGAGTGAAAGAATTTAAGTTTGTGGGTGTCTGGTTTGATGAACAGATGGCATGGAGGGTGCACATAGACTATTGCCAAATATGAAAAATATTAAATGTAATGCAGTGACTGGGTTGAAAAGGGGTCATTAGAGTCATTAGAGCTATATTTTATCAGCATTATACAGGGTATCCAAAGTGGGAAGCACTGTGGAGTTTTTCTGGGTTCCAGCACATGTAGGGGTAATGGGGAATGAGGAAGCAGATGAGGCACCAAAAAGAGCTGTTTAAAGGGAAAAAGTGGATCTGGAAGTGGTGTATGCAAATGTAAACGTTGAATTCAGGAGGGATTAGGAAATGTCTGGCAAAAACAATGGGACTATGAGAACAAAGGCAGATTTAATTTTGCAGTACAGCTGCAGGTAAAGAGCACATTAAATCAGAGACTGGATAGGTAGAACAGTGTAGTAATAACTAGTTTAAAACTTGGACGCTGTGCACTGAATCATGGACTAACAATTGTGTGTAAGCATCCGAATGTGGGTGAGGCAAAACAGAAACTGTAGAGCATGTGTTGATGGACTCTAAGAAATATTGTGAGGAGAGAAGGGAAATGTTTGCACAACTTTCTGGACAAGGAATCACAGATCTCACACTGAAAACAATACTCTGCCTCAGGTGCACTCAAGTACCAAACTGAATTCATTTGAATTTATTTAGTTGATCAATGCACATACAAAATGCATAAACCATAGTATATACGTTAAAATACATGGATAACACAAGAAAGTGTAAAGACTTTTTTCCACTGTGGTCCAAAATCGTCATTAATTTTCTACATCACATTGGACTGTATATGAAAGTTTAATGGAGTGATAAAATGTACCTGTAGAGGGCAGTGATACGCCGGAGCTGCGTCAACACTACCGGAAACTAAAGGAAAGAAGGAGAAGAAAACGGAAGTGACCAGGCCGTTTATTTACAATTCTGGAAAAAGTAACGGCGTTAATTGACCGGCTGGGGCAAAGCTATCTCGTTTCCAAACGGACTCTCAAACATCACACACAAGCCCGGGACTCAGTCCCGCAGCGGCGATGAAGCTCGGGATCCCTCTTCTTCTAGCCAGGTGAGTTAGCACCTACCTTCATAGTTAGCAACTAGCTTACTGCTAACGACTTCTTGCAGTATTATACTGCGTCTGCTAGATTATCTGGTTTTCTGCTTATCAGTGAGATAACGGTAGAACCTAAAGATTAGCTCAGTTATGTGACAAACTTGATTCATTGACCTCGCGTATAATCCTCCGTACATCTCATTCTGATCCTTCCCTTACAACAATGATACACTAAAATTCCGGTATCATACAATTGAATATATTGAATAAATCTAGTCAATGCAGTACATGTGTACATTAGGCACTGTAATATTTTAGTCTACCTTTATTTGTGTCAATACCTGTTATGGCAGACCTGTGAAACCACGTGTCCATGTTTTATATTTATTGTTTCAAATTAAAACCTTTTGCAAAATCATGTAAAAGCTGGATGACATTTCATTAAATTTTGAAGCCTTTTCAGATGTATCGTACAGAAAATTTGCACATGTCTGCTGATCAGGCTCAGGTTTTGAGGTTTTACGGCTTGTATCCACAGGGAGTATTTATAGTGCTGAGAACATCATGTTTCCCGTCAAATCCAGCGTCACTTAGTGTTTTCAGTGTTCAGCAAATTCTGTGCTTTTTTTGCGCCGGACTTAATCTATTTCATCGCTCAGTCACTTGCCAACCAATAAGCCCTGAGAAGGGGTGGGATATAGGACATAAACAGCAAACTTGTCTGCACTGTGGTAGAGGGGAAACTGACTGACAACTCACTTTATGATCTAACACTTTCCATGAGTTTATGAAGAAAGTGAAAGACCACGGCAGGGTTTCCCCGAGTGAATTATAGGTCTGGCGGCTTGTCAGGTTTAACCTGCTCCCTGCCAGGCTAAGCATTGCATATTTATTTATTTTAAATATATATTTACATTTTAAACCAGTCACAGTGGTGGAGTTTCATGCATAATGGTGACATTTTATTGGCAACACAACCTATAGAGGGTCTGATGTCACCGTGACTCTCGTAAGAACGAAGGAGGTGGAACTGCACATCTGTCTTAACGACTGGTGCTCACAGAGCCATGCTGCTGACAACTAATGTTAGCTTGACAGGGCTGTTTACATTCCGCCAGAGGCTACCACCAGCTTATCACTCAGCCAGGCGTGGCACCAATGGAAATGATTACAGAAATGCGATCTCGCCACCACACATACACACACAGAATTTTTCCCTTACTAAGATACATTAGAATCATCCTTGCAACGCAGTGCCTTGTAGCAGTACTGAGACTGAGACAGAACCAAAACAGTCTCATGATGTGACTGGAGTTCTGCCTTTGTGACACCTGATTGGTCATTTGACAGTGATTGATTAGTATTGAGCCAATCAATGTTATTTTTCATGTAAATTTTACTTTGCAAGTATGTATTGATTCATAAAACATAAAAGCAGGAACCTTCCATTAAATTTAAATGAATTACTAAAAATACATGACATTTAGATTTATACAATAAGTGATAAAACAAAGAGTAAAAAGAAAAATAATTAGAAAATACAAGTGATGTTTTGGAAAAATGGATGTACACTCAAAATGAGTTAAAAGTATCTTAAGATTTAACAAATCTTAAATCTGTAGTAATATTAACCCTATAAAGCCTGACCCAAGAAATAATGCACATAAAATTCAGATTTTTTTTTAATCTGAAGCCTTTATTTGCCCCTTCAACAAAATTAAATTAAAATAAACAAAAATAATTTGCATCTATGTTTTTTTAAAATTAGTTTCATATTTGAGACAGTGGGCATTAAACAGAATTCACCTCCACCTGGGGGCAAAAGACAAGTAACAGATTGTATTCAACAGGGTTTTGAGCAAAGTTTTTACCATATGATGATGCAATAGGTCTAAGAAATGTGTGTATCAGAGATGATACACATGGCATTATAGGGTTAATAGTGAGGTGTGTACAACTGACAGAGGATAATAACTTGTCATGTAGGCGTAATAGAAAATAATTCAAATAAATTGCCAAATGTAAGATTGCAATTTTTTCAAATGAGTTTTGAAAAGGTTTTAGCATTCTCTGAATTCACAAAAAACATGCTTTGCCGCTGGTGGGCCATCCTGCCACCAAGCTGAACAAGTTTGCTAGGGGAATCCCTGCTTCTATTACAGTTTGAAACATTACTGTCTGGAAAGGACATTTTTACATGTCGCCGTGATTCAACTATTGCCGTTTGTCCGGCTCATTTATGTGATTATCGTATTTTCCTGATTAAAAGTTACGGTTTCAATCAATCAAACTATATTTGCGTAGTCTGGCGAGGGGAGCGACAAATACATCGGAGCGACTTGTATTTTGAATAAATTGGAGCATAGGGTGCTTATCACACTGACAGCCGCTACAGGAGACGAGCCGCAGTGCAGCTCAAGCGCGCACCCACGGCGGCGTGCCTGAGCCCTGAACAGATGCGACCTGTTCTGCAGAGCGACTAATACACGTTTTTTTCTTCTTCATTATGCATTTTTTGGCTCGTGAGACTAACATACCGGAGCGACATATCACCCGGAAAATGTGTTACTTCATGATTACGTGAGTATCCTTGTAAACGGTGAGGTTAGAAATGCATCGTGTGTCGGGATGTCATTAAATTCAAGGCTGTCCTCTGTAGAGGTCGACTGATTATCGGCCAGGCCAATTATTGGCGCCAATATTTGGAATTTTGACGTATATTGGTATTTTTGTTCTTTCTTTTTACTCCGACTGGCCATTATCAAGAAATCAATTAAAAACTGGGTAATTTCGGCTCAGATGCTACTGCCCCTCTCTCACTCTCCTGCCACTTCTGTCTCCAGCATTATTCCGCCCACGGCGCCATCTGATTGGATAAACAAGCCACAGTATGCGTAAGCTGTGTGTGTGTGTCCTCACACACATGGCGGAGCGGCAGTTTTCTCGTGTGGAGAAGCTCCGGAGAGCAAACACATGTTGAATGTAAACGCAGAAAACTCTCCTGAAATTGTAATAAACATCCCAGTGCTCTAAATCTCACAACTACTACTAACGTTACAGTGTGCAGCAGAATAACGTAAGAGTGGAGCAAGCATTAGCGGCATTTCTGCTAGCTTGTTACCTCTTGACATGTCTGTGAATTACTTGAAAGAAAGCTGCTGATAATATCGACAGTCAAACAGTCCATGATAGTAAAAGCATGTGTGTGTGATTGAGAGCGAGCGTAAACAACTCAATTCACTTATTTTATTGTAGGGAAACACGCTGAGGTGAAGGCTGATTAGTTTATACCATAACATTAGTTCGCCAGCCTGGCTCTAAACACTCAGCAGAGAATGTATGTAATGTTGAGAATAGTGTGTGTTTGTGTGACAGTCACATGAAAAACTACAGCTCACGACTACTACAATAACTTGTGAGTCTAGGATCCATGCACTTATGGAGCTATTTATTTTCTATTTGTTTGGTTAAATAAACATGCTTCAGGCATTTAAACGAAGTTGAGTGTTTGTATTATTCAACATTTTTACACCAATTTTTACACTTTTACTGCAAATGAATACTGGCTCCAAATATTGGTTATCTGCTTCCTTAACTACTCGGTATTGGTATTGGTCCTGAAAAACCCATATCGGTCGATCACTAGCCCTCTGTACTGTACCCCGCAGACACACAGTCCACTTATTCAGACACTGACGTTGTGCATGTCCAAAATCATCTGATCAACCGCCGTTTTTATTTTTGATCCGCCATATTCTCACTTAAAAAAAACTTAAACGACTATTTTGTGAGCTAAAGTATAGTAGTATTTCAAAATGTAGACCGTTCAGAAGTCACTGTCAAATGACGAGTGACCTGCACATAACCATAGCAACCATAACAAAATGTTGGGTGAAACACTGGGCAGTAATGCCCACAGCACTGGGCAGAGTGCTGTGGGTGCTAAAATGCTCTGGACACAGGCCCTAATGTCTTCTCTTCAGTGTGCTCAGCAGAGTGAGCTGCATAATTGAACATGAAAGTGCTGGTTGTTTTTACACATTGTATTACATCACTTCATTTTCATGGTACATTATTTGCAGGTTACAATCACTTAAATAAGTTAATGTTTCCATGTTTGTGCAGATGTCCAGCAGCATGATGCATGGTAAAAAAGTGGTTCCTAGTGAGCAGCATGACTGGAGCCCCAGTCTGGACCAGGAGGACCCGGAAGCCCCCACCATTAAAGAGGAAAAGGAGGAACTGAGCATCATTCCATGTCTGGAGGAGGCTGATCTCACCAGGTTCCCATCCACTTGTGTCGTTGTGAAAAGTGAAGATGCTGAAGAGGAAGCCCAGTCCTCACAGATTCATCAGAGACAAACTGAGAACCGAGAGGAAGCAGATGGAGTGGACTGTGGAGGATCAGAAGCAGCCAGCAGCTTCCATCCACACAGACATTTACAAATGCATACTGATGAGCAGAATGAAGACTCTGAGGACACAGATGACAGTGAAGATTGGGCAGACAGCAGTAGACCAGAGTCACATTTCAACAAAAAGCCAAAGCACGTGGAATCACAAGCTGATGGAGAGAACTGTGAAAGAACAGAACCAGAGAGCTTCAAGGACTTAAAGAGAAGAGCTTCCCCAAACTCAGGATGTCCATTTTCAAAGAACAAGTGTAGAAGAAACTCTGACAGGAGTTCTGTGGAGAAACACATGGACACTACAAGAGATGGACCATCTTGTTGTACTGTGCGACCTACAACATTGACGCAGAAGAAATGCACTACACTTCACACTTCATGTGTAGTTGACACAAAATTCAGCGACACGCACAAAAATATCAACAAGAATGATGACACTGCAAGAGGTGAGGGAGGTCAAAAGAAACCATATCACTGCTCCGAGTGCAGATACACGTGTACATGGAAGTCACTGTTGGATAAACACATGAGAATTCACACAGGAGAAAAACCTTTCACGTGTCCAGAATGTGGTGCAGGGTTTAATCAAAAATCCGCTTTAAACAGACACATGAGAATCCGCACAGGAGAAAAACCTTTCACATGTTCAGAATGCAGTGCAGGATTTAATCAAAAATCAGCATTACTTAGACACATGAGGATCCACACAGGAGAAAAGCCTTTTACATGTTTAGAATGTGGTACAGGGTTTAATCAGAAATCAAATTTGAAGAAACACATGAGAATCCACACAGGAGAAAAACCTTTTATGTGTTTAGAATGTGGCACAGGGTTTAATCAGAAATCACATTTAAATAGACACATGAGAATTCGCACAGAAGAAAAACCATTTATGTGCTCAGCATGTGGTACGGGGTTTAAGGAAAAATCAGATTTAAATAGACACATGAGAATCCACACAGGAGAAAAACCTTTCACATGTTCAGAATGTGGTACAGGGTTTAAGGAAAAATCAGATTTAAATAGACACATGAGAGTCCACACAGGTGAAAAACTTTTCACATGTTCAGAATGTGGTTCGGGGTTTAAGGAAAAATCAAATTTAAATAGACACATGAGAATCCACACGGGAGAAAAACCTTTCACATGTTCAGAATGTGGTACAAGGTTTAAGGAAAAGTCAGATTTAAATAGACACATGAGAATCCACACAGGAGAAAAACCTTTCAAATGTTCAGAATGTGGTATAGGATTTAATGTAAAGTCAAATTTAAATAAACATATGAGAATCCACACAGGAGAAAAACCTTTCATACATTCAATTTCTAAGAAGCAATTTAGACAGAAATCTACTTTAAGCTCACATAGGAAGACTCACATAGAGGAGGAAGTGTTTTGTTGTCAAGTGTAAAACATATTTGCTCAGAAGTCAAATTTAAAGAATCACAGCGGAGTTCACACCATTCTCCTATTTAGTTTGTAACAAACTTTTCAGCCTAAATGCTGATGTTCAGATACATATGACAATCAAATAAAGTTGGAGTTCTCCAAGTATGAATTCAGTACTGGGCAAATGTGACTGAGCAGATCCTGATGGGCAGATTGAAGACACCTCAGTCCATCTGAACTCTAGAGAACGACTTCCTTTGCATGACACATGTTCTAAAAGAGAGAACCGTTACTCAAAACCACCACATATTTTGCATGTTCATTAGGTCTTGGTAAATTACCTTGAAGATCAGTAGGTTCTGAAATATGCACTTTGACCTGCGCACATGTCTAACTGTAGTTATATTGAAAATGTCATATTCCCCTGTGTGGATGTGGATTCTATATATGGTGTGACCTTTAACTAAAAAGGTCAAGAGTCCTGTTCCATTTCAAAGCTGGGTAAGGGATTTGCCATTTCATGGTGCTTTATTTTAAAAAGTCATTATATTTTCTGCATTTTTTGCTGATCAGTATTAGAGTTTTAATCTTTTGGTTGGTTTTGTTCAGCTCTAACATTTGTTATACAGTTGTGTTCAAAATAATAGCACTGTTTTTTAAAATGTGAGTAAAGCTCAAAATCCTCATAATATTGTTGACTTCCATTCATTGGGAACACTGCACATTATATTTTACATCAAAACATGAAGGAAAAAAGTATCAATATTTTAATTACTTTACAGAAAATGAAGGAAAAAATTATATTGGGCTGTTCAAAGAAATAGCAGTGTCTGCATTTTTCATTCCAAACTCAAATATTTACTCAATGAACTGAAAATTTTTTAAAGATTTAGCATTCCTGTGAATCATTAAACTAATATTTAGTTGTATAACCACTGTTTTTGAGAACTGCTTCACATCGGTGCTGCATGGAGTCGACCAACGTCTGGCACCTGTAAAAAGGTTTTCAGCCCAGGATGATTTGACAACCTTCCACAATTCCTCTGCATTTCTTGGTTTTACCTCAGAAACAGCATTTTTAATGTCACCCCACAAGTTTTCTATTGGATTAAGGTCCTGGGATTGGGCTGGTTACTCCATAACCTTATTTTGTTGGTCTGGAACCAAGATGCTGCTTATTTACTGGTGTGTTTGTGGTCGTTGTCTTGTTGAAACACCCATTTCCAGGGCATTTCCTCTTCACCATAAAGCAGCATGGCCTCTTCAAGTATTTTAATATAAGCAAATTGATCCATGATCCCTGGTATGCGATAAATTGGCCCGACACCATAGTAAGAGAAACAGCCCCATATCATGATGCTTGCACCACCATGCTTCACGGTCTTCAGAGTGGACTGTGGCTTGAATTCAGTGTTGGGGGTCGTCTGACAAACTGTCTGTGACTCTTGGACCCAAAAAGAACAATCTTACTTTCATCAGGCCACAAAATGTTTCTCCATTTCTCTTCAGGGCAGTCGATATGTTCTTTGGCAAACTGTATCCTCTTCAGCACGTCTTTTTTTTAACAGTGGGACTTTGCAGGGGCTTCTTCCCGATAGATTAGCCTCACACAAGCGTCTTCTAATTGTCACAGTCCTCACAGGTAACTTTCAGACCATCTCTGATCTCCCTGGAGCTGAGCATTGGCTGAGTCTTTGCCATTCTGGCTATTGTTCCATCCATTTGAATGGTTGTCTTCCGTTTTCTTCCACGTCTCTCTGGTTTTCTTTCAATTTTAAAGCATTGCAGGTCATTTTAGCTGAGCAGCCTATCATTTTCTGCGCTTCTTCATATGTTTTCCCCTCCAATCAACATTTTAATTAAAGCACACTGCTCTTCTGAACAATGTCTGGCATGACCCAACTTTCTCAAGTTTTCAGAGAGAATTGCATGTACAACATGCTGGCATAGTCTTTAAATAAGGGCCACGTGAATGACACCTGTTTCTTCACATAATGAATGACCTCACTGATTGAACTTTACACTGCTATTATTTTGAGCCCCCCCCCCTTCACTTAATCATTCAATTACAGACTCAGGAGCATGTCATGCATATGATGAATGTTGGGTCTGTTGGTTTCTCTGACTCTACTACACCTACTGGTAAATTATTTGCCATGTAATAATATGATTTTTACCAAAAACAGTGATTGATATGGTTAGTCATGTTCGACTGCTATTATTTTGAACACAACTGTATTTGTCCATAGGTATGAATGTGAGTGTGAATGGTTGTCTGTCTCTATACGTCAGCCCTGCGATGAACTGGCGACTCGTCCAGGGTGAACCCTGCCTTCGCTCAGGTCAGCTGGGATAGGCTCCAGCACCCCCCCCGACCCTCACGAGGATTAAGGGGTAGAAAATGGATGGATGGATATATTTGTCATCTGTGTCTGTATCAAAGTGAGTGCTTTGTTTTGCTTCTACAGTTTTGGAACAGGTATCCAATAAATCTTTGAAATAAAATTTGTTTGTAATATAATCTGTTGCCTTTCTTTTTTTTACTGCCATTTTGGTCAAGATTTGGTCATATCTTCATTATAAATGCAGACATGATTCAATTATTTTATGTTGATATACAGCACTGTACAAAACTCTTGTACCTTGGGTTTGTTGTCTTATTTTCATTTATATTGACCATACACATGCATGAAAATGAATCAATTAATCCTAAAAAGTTTTGGTTTGTTTTTTTGGGGAATTTAGATGAAAATACAGAGAATGTGCAAAGTATGTACACATAATCCATATTAAATGGCTTCAACAAACAAAACTCATTAAACATATTAAGTGTGATGTCCATTTCTGTGATTAAAAACAACCTCAAACAGTGAATACATTTGATGTGTGCAGCTGAATGAATGCTGGTTTAAGTGAGATTCATAAAAGAGCCTTAAGTGTACAGGGAGGTGACACTGTGCTTGACGCTTCATTGTGGAGAATATGAAATGTTTGTTTCTATATTTCCTGTGTATTCTGCAAAGCAAAAAAAAAATATATTTACATAGCACTTTTCACAGAAAGAATCACCAAGTGCTTTGCAGAAAAGCAATCACAAACATTCAACAATGCAAACAAACATAAAAACAAACGGTAGTAAAAATCCATAACTAACTAAAAGCCTGCTTGAACAACAATGTCTTTAGCTGCTTTTTAAAAGACTCAACACAGTTTAAGGAACACATAGGCATTGACAAGGCATTCCACGATGCCACACCCAGCAGATCTGAGATATAGGCAGGAGCTTGACCATGTAAGGCTCTAATTTTCTGGTTCTATTGTGCATGTGTATGGTCATTATAATCTGATGAAAACCCAAGGTGGCCTAACCCTTTTGCAAAGTACTGTATAGGAATGTTGTTTGACCTGTTATATACACTGATCAACCATGACATTGGCCAGTGACAGGTGAAGTGGTAGCAAGGTCACTTATTACACTATCAACTTTGAAATTGATTCATTTTTGTACATGTGTATGGTCATTATAAATGAAGATAAGACAACAAGCCCACGGTGGCCTTAGACTTTTGCACAGAACTGTATATCAACATACATTTGAATTGACTCATGTCTGTGTTTGTAACAATAATATAATCACCATATTATGACCAAAATGTCAACCACTAAACAAATTTTATTTCAAAAATTTATTCCGTACATATTCCAATACAGTAGGACGAAA
Organism: Pseudamia nigra; assembly: GCA_029823295.1. NCBI lineage: Eukaryota > Metazoa > Chordata > Actinopteri > Kurtiformes > Apogonidae > Pseudamia > Pseudamia nigra. Next base: position 11,357 of record JAQQAE010015204.1, read on the forward strand.
AAAGAAAAAAAAAATTGAATACAGACATAGGTGGCAAATATACATGTTACAGATGAACTAAAACAACCAAAAGAAAAAAAAATTCTTTAACTTTGACAAGCATAAAAAAGCAAGAAATAATGAATTTTTAAAAAAAGAGCCATGAAATGGCAAATCCCCTACCCAGTTTTGAAATGAACCATGACTCTTGACCTTTTTACTTTAACGTCACAGCATATTTAGAATCAGCATAATCAAGAACACAGAGGTATGTAACGTTTTCAACCTCACTACAAAGGTCAAAGTGGATAATTTCAGAACCTACTGATCTTCAAGATTAGCTGAAGTATACAGAACAACAAAAGAAATGTTTTTCCTGATGTGTACATACATTAGTGTCGTCACAAATGGTCACACCAGGTTTACAACAGATGTACACATTCTATAGAATGAGTTTTAGGCCATGGAACATGTGTTTGCACTGAAACACGACCACAGACTCTGGTGAACATTCATGTAGGTGTGGTATGTTTTGACTAAAGTCGCACGGTCGCTAACAATTGGGAATGGGAATTTTGTTTGTGTATGTGAGGCCTATAAAAGCAAACAAAAAAAAATTGGTATTTTACAACTTGTCGTCATGCAGTATCTCGCCACACATCTTTGTGAATGCTGCCACAATCTGATATTGCAGCAAGATAACACATTTCTGCAAGGGTCATGACTGAAAAATGCATTCTCACCGGATGTGTCGCCCATAGAACATCCATCCATCTTCTACCCCTTAATCCTCA
>JAQQAE010015205.1:0-12129 GCA_029823295.1 Pseudamia nigra
CACTAACCTCACACTTACTGTAAAACCCAATAAAAGCCCGCTATTCATTAGTATTCATAATGGGAAGTACTTGTATTTTCTATTATAATATTTCCATATATATAAAATGGAAATTGATACAGCCTTACATTTTAATGGAGCCACTAGTCAGAAGGGCAAAAGTCAAGCTGAAAATGTGCTACTATAATCCATAGAGCTATATACAGTGTTATGCATGTATTAGACCACCACCCAATGTAAGGTTTGTGCCACAGCTTCCCTAAATTAACAGTATCGATGATTACCAAATTAATTTTTTATGTTTCTGTAATGGTTAATCCACCAGTATGCGCAAGCTGTTTCATGACAATGATATTTTTAATGAGAAAATGTAATTATTGTTTTTATCTGTACATTTTCAAATGTACTGTTTTACAAGCAGGCAGAAAAAATAGTCAACTGATTTATTTTACTAAGATGACAAATTACATTTATTTCCTTGCATTCCTGAACACAAAAAATAGTTTTAGTGGTTTCAGTGCTTGATTTAAGTCCACTATATGGCTTAAATTTTGGTATGAAATGGTGAATTCAGTTTTAAATTCCTCACTCTGTTTCAAAATGGAAAAACTCACTGAAGAGTAAAGTGTCCAGATTAAACTGCTTTATGATCCTGCGTGGACTTTGAGACAACTAGGATAGCTGGTCTAGTAAATTTGTTAAGGACTGTGTGTATATTTTCTACTCTCTCTAAAGACACTTTTGGAGTACAGTACTTATTTTGGGCCAATTTAATAGAATATTTCAGTTGTGTGGTAAGGGCTTCCAAAAAGAACGATTATTCTTTCAGTCAAGATCCATTTTTTGCGCTAAGCCTCTGTATTAAACTGCATGGTTGTGATTTGAAATACAGCAAGCAAGACAAGGGAAACAAGGGAAAATTTTGAGAAAATGAATGAAGAAATCATTTACTATTGTATGTGTGGGGGAGGAGTGCACAAACTAACACCATCAACAATAAAAGGAACACAGCAAGGCACTTCCACAGTGTTTTGCCTCATTCTTAAGCTCTCATTTTAATGTCTCTTGATAGTTTTATTGATTTGTTTCCCCCATCCAGTCACTTTCAGGATTCTGTTTGTTGTTCTTGTAAGAAGATGAAGAGAGTGATCAAATAGTTGAACCTTAGCCAGAATATCCAGAAACACAGATGTTTGTATGTTGTTTTTGTCACACAGAGGAATAATAGGGTTATAATCATGAGACCTGGAACAATGTACATTTCTAGTTGACAAATAATTCCAGGCTCTTCATATGATTATATGAATTATGAGTCATCTTTCAATTTTTTGCTTTTGTATTTGGCATCCTCTGTTTCCTGGCACATACAAGCTGAATTGCTCAGCTTTCCTGTAACACGTACCTGAACACAATGAGTGAAAGGTGTTACTAACATTGTCAGTCATTCTATGTCAACAAACATCACTGGGGACAAGAGAACGATTACTATATAAGGAACCAAAAACAACAGCAGTTTTTATGTTGTGTGGATTGCACAATCTGGTTTACTAAACATGGGCATAAGGGGATTACTTGTCTGCTGGAGGCAATTATCATAACATAGTGCTTACAAAATGTTTGCTGGATTTCAGCACATGTGGTGGACATTTATGTATTCTTCTGAGATTAAAGTATGACACCAAGTATGGAAATATGTTGTATGAGATATAAATAAACCAAGGACAATTTTTGATATGACACAAAAATAGATAACATGAAATGCTGGAAGTTGCTGAGTGGTTTTTCAAGAAAAGAGCATGTTGAAAGAAACTAATGCACCACATTTCCCCTTTGCTGAAAATGAAAGTGAAATGTGAAGCTGCTGCTTTGCACTCTATAAAACACATTTACACCATATGTTGTGAAAATTTCCTTAGTGGAAATTCTAGTTTTACAATTGTGTATATTATTTACAGAATTTCATTCATGAAAATTCTGGGTGTATGATTTCAGTCATTTAGGAATCTCAGCCTTTCTAAAAATGCAGGTTACATTTTTATTTAAATACAGGATGAACATTACAGATGTAAACATAGATTACTTGCTCTGCATGACCAGTTAAGTATGAAAATCAAAGATTTATTTACCTTTGTTTCCCATCTGGGGTTTGTTATCTCCCATATGCACCTCTCAGGAAACATCCCTACTTTCAGCATCTTACAGATGAGATTGTTCTTCTGTGACTTGTTTTGAATTACTGAAGTATTTCTGTAAATGTTTGAAGTTAAAATACATGAACATGTGTAGACATGTAAGGGCATGTGAGTGCAATAGTGCAAAACTTTGCGCAGCGTTAGTGACTCACCACATGAATGATGAAGTCCTCTGAGACACTCAGGCAGACTTGATGGCTCGCACATTATCACAACAGATTCTTCTGAATGCATTCCTAAGAAGAAAAGTGGGCAATTTACTTAAAATTTAGAACAGCAACAAAATACCAGAATTATTTGAAAAATGTCTAAGCTAATATTATTCAAGCGTCATAGATTGTTATTCAAGTTCATATTCTGACTCAGGCTTTATTTTTAGATAATTGTAAAATTCCATTTAGCAATTATCCAAATAGCAAAATTAATTACATGGTAAGAATGAAGTCCATATTTGTCTTGTACAAACAAATACATTCAATATATTCTGTTTACAAACGAGCATACCTACTATATTTATCCAGTTACTCAATACTTGTCTCTTCGATAAACCTACATTCATCATAATGTACTTTCAAGCTGACATGAAACTTCATTGTGTCAAGGAGTGCCCTGAAAAGGAGAGGTATTCTTTAGAGCCTGTAACATGCAATTAGTCAAAGGGACAGAATGAAACATGAGCAAGAAATGCGGTACACGATGAACTTTAATATACAAGTATATCAAGATTAGTGTTAAAACCTGTTCTTCAATAATTTACATTTTAATAACCTGGAACAAGCTCTTAAAATACAATGAATAAAAACAGTGACTTCTGGAGTAATGACTGATGACTATGCTTTGCGGCTGCTACATAATTTAACATTCATTTAAATACAATAAATTACATTTTATCAAACCTTTACTTTAACTCCCTTGATGGTTTTGTTTATACTATACAGTACTGTGAAAAGCACCTTATTTTAAATTAATAAACAGTAGAAATCAGATACAGTAGGTATACTCTTTTTATTCTCTAAGCCCTAAAACTTTTCTTTACAGTTTTTACATTTGAATGTCATCCATAAAGAGGAACATAAGCAGCAGCACAGCAGTAATGTCATGCATGGAGTGGGGGGAAAGGATGAGAGACTGTGTGTGTGTCAGTCAATGAGCCCCTCCCACCTCACTCCTCACTATAAATGCTCACTGTCTGGTGTGTAGGAACTATTAGCAGAGTGACACAGCTGCCTTACAGAAGTCGTTGCAAATACAGGAAACCTGTGGAGTACTCCACTGTAGCTGATTCTTCAAGAAGAGCTTTCTCATCTCACTGAATTATCACAGAGTTACAGGTATGTGCATTGTCTTCTAAGGAACATGCTGCTTGATTTGTCCTCAGCTGATGGCATTATCCTTGCTTTTTTGAGGTCAGAGCACAAGTGTATAGGAAAGGACAGGTTTTCTCTGGTTATATAAGCAGTTCAGCTCTTAGCATGTGCGTCTGTCAAGGAATTGTCCTCCGGGTGTAAAGGATCTGGCAACATCACTGTACCAGAAGGAGTCTGACGTGTGCTTGTTACAATTAAACAGGCTAACCATGGTCCATTTATTTAGATGACTGAGTTGAATAGAATTTCACTTTTTGTTTGACTGAGTCTATTTTGGACCCCCTCACTGGCAAATGTCCTTCGCATTGTTGGACAGGGGCCCAAAGCATGGTTGTTGGTTTACTTAACCCAGCAAAATCTGACCTTAACTTAACTTTTTAAATAAATGAATGATAAGTGCAAATACTGTAGTTTGGCTTTTGGACTCTTGTGTAAGCAAGTACTAGTGTGGTACTTGTAGGAACACTGAATTAGTGAATTTTACATGCAGAGAGACAGTCAAAAATGAAAGAAGTTAAATATTAATCTAGAATATAAATATATAACTCATGTTTTTTTTTTAACTGTCCACAGGGGTCAAAATGAAATTCATCTTCCAGTCCTTCATCTATGGCTGTCTACTGGTGACAGTAGCGCACTGTGTGGAACTTGAAGTGAATCCAGAGTTGAAAAAGAGGTAAGTTTAAAAATCCAATCATCAATTCATGCGATTAAAGAAGTCACTGTCAATTTTTTTGACAGCATTTACCAGTCTATTGAATTAAATGCTTAAGCCTAATGAACTTTTTCTCCTTGACCAGGTTAAGCATATGGCTTGGGAGTAGACTCAGACGGGATCTTGCCAGTGCCTCTATAGAGAAGATAGCAGAGTCTAGAAACCTGGTCAGACCAGAAGACATCAGGGATACCCGACTGCCTCATTCCAGGTAAAAATACATACCATCAAATTCTTACAGTTTTCATTTGGATGTAATTTTGTTTTCTGTCAGTGTGTCATCAAAATATATATTGCATATTATAGAAATGGAACACAAAATGTAAGCAGAGAATATATGAGTGAAATGAAGTGAATTAAAGAATCAACAACATGGATTTAAGTTCTATTTTTTCTCCTTTTTGTTCTGTAGTACTGACATCCATGTCCGAACCAAGAGGTCTAAAGGCTCTAAAGGTTGTTCTCTGGGCACCTGCACAGTGCACGACCTGGCTCACCGTCTGCACCAGCTTAATAACAAGATGAAGATCGGGAGTGCCCCTGTTGACAAGATCAGCCCACAGGGATATGGCAGGAGGCGTCGCTCTGTTCCCGAACACAGAGTCACTCTGAGGCTAGAGCAGGGAAGACTGAGGCCCGTATGGAGCAAGACTGGCTCACAAGTCCACAAGCTTGAGGCTCTCCTCCAACGGACATGAGCAGGACTTTGCAAGTGGAGTTTGGAACAAAAGCGATAGGACTTAGTGTCCTCTCTGCTCTCGTCTAAAATTCTCCAAATGCCTCAGACTCTTGCCAAGTATTCTCCAGCAGATTTTCCAGGCATGAGGACTGAGTCAGAGCTAGACTGGCTGCACTGAGTCTGTAAAGCTGAGTCCTGCAGCTCAGTGATGTTGAACATGCGTAGAACTGCAGCTGGCTGAAAGACACTGGATAGCACAGTGTGGAGTAACTAAAGGTGCTGCTCTCTGCTTGGCAGAAGGAAAAGAAGAGTGCTAATATCTGGCCAAGTAGACACATCCTCTGGCTGAAAGAGGAAACTCACTTTCTGGGACTAAACATGCTTTTTCCTCAAAGCCAAGACTTTGATAAGTGCTATCTTCTAAGGATTGCGCCACCATGTTCCATCAAACTGTCAGTACTTGTCTGCACTTTTCCATTTGGACTTCAAGTCAAATGATTTATCAGGAAAAAGACATCCTCATCATAATGCCAAATAGGGAGAAGCTACAGATCTCTGAAGCTCCCAGTCTATTTCATGTTTTGGACACTGTATAAGGGAAATGCCTTAGATTCTGTGATATATGTGCCAGTCCACAATGGACTGAAATATACTTGAAACTGTTTTTATTTGTACTCACCCATGTGCAATCTATATTTGTTTTTTTATTGCGAGTGTATGTATATATGAATTCCTTTATTTAAATATTATATAGAGGTTACATTAAAGTACTTATGCAGATAGAACTATTTTTGTACAGGAAGAAATATGTATGGGCATTTTAGCTATTTGTCATTATTCTTTTGCAAACTGTGGTAATAGGATATTGTTTTATAGGTATATTATATATTTGTAAATGTGTTCTATTTTATTTGTGTCAAAGCAATAAACATTGTCATTCAATAAACATTTTGCATACAAAATCTAAAATATGCCAAGATCTCTTTCTTCTCGATTCTTGCATATTAAAAGTGGCATTCTATTGCCTGGAGTCCACTGCTATGGCAAAACGTGGAGCACCTGGTCTCTGTTAAGTGATTACAGGGTCTCATTAGAGCTTCCCCTCCTCTCACTACATTCCCCTAGTTATGACCCCCCCCCCAGAAAAAAAATAAAAGGGCAGACAGAGTGCCAGGCACATTCCTGCTTGGTTCAGCTCGTATTTGTTGGCTCACTCCTCACCACAGAGCAGCCTTAAAGCCATCAGAGGAGGCTGAGGCTTTAGCTCCATCTGTGTTCAATGGTAGATGGTTGGGACATGAAGAGACCATTGCGGGGGGTTCTGGCCAACATTCCTGCAAGAGCATCACAAGAACGGTTCCAACAGTGCAGTGATCATGACCCTCAAATTCAAACAGCCCCCTGATACTGAACTGCACTGAAAGCCTGCAGACCTGCTTATTTCACACATTATCACCCACTTTTTTCACCACCTTCAGCACCTAAAATATACCACGTTCTCAACTTTTTTACATCCTTCAAACCAGACCCCACAGGAAAAAGGCACCACTGTTAACATCTTCTCTTGTCTGGTTTATAATGTTACCAGGGGGGATAATGATTATAGTATGTCCACTCGCTAAATATTTACTTTGCTATTACAAAAAGTTCATAATGAAATCCAGCAGGAAATGAAAGATAAGCCTGTGGCTGCATGAAATGATAAAGGAAAAGCTAACTAATTAGAATGAGTAATGATGACTGAATTACATGCTAGTTACACACTGGAAGCCAGTTTACAGGTATTGAAAATGAGTGCTGTGGCTGTGATGTCAATATATGTCATATGTGAAAAATGCATTTACAGACTGTACAGAAACAGTGTGGGTCAAAACCAAAATTCTGTGTTCTTTATTGCCATCTAGTGAGACTCAGTGGCTAAAACTACAAGACTGCAAGACAATGTCTGGTACTGTATAACAATAATTCATCTACAGATGAATTTTAATAAATCAAATAGAACAACGCATAAAGATCATTCGTGTATCTTTACTGATATTGTTGGGTAAACAAAGATCATGAACCTGTGAGATAGCATTATTTTTCGCTTTATTGCAATGTACTGTATTATGTAGGCAAGTATTTTATATGTATGCACATGTATTTTCAAAATGTAATCTTTGAAAAAGACAGAAAATAAAAACTTTTTCAGCTGCTTCAAACACTCTCAACAAAATGTCATATAGACCAAAACATAAAAGCACAATGAGCAAGTCAGGAATGTTAGTGGCATAAACTTTTAAAGTGTTGCTATTTGTTAAAACCCATTATTGTGCATAACAGGATTTATAGCCATACGAAACCTCTGCCCGTTTAATTACAGTTGTCCTTGAGTACAGATTATATGTTTAAATATGTCTAAAATGTATATGGAACAGCAAAACTAAATCAATATACCATGCACTAGCGACCATATTTCAAAACCACATAGCTCAGGAATTCCACAGAAGACTGAATACCATGGGGGGGTATTAAAAATCTGGTGATAAAACTAAAGCAATGCAAAGACGCCATCTAGTGGCTATACTTGTAGCAATACATTTCTACATTTTACAGGAATTTTTTAGATTTTTTTTTAATCTCAGCACACACTGGTGGAAATACATGAATGTTTACCAACAAAATAAAAACATTCTAAGAATAGACTTTATCTATGTTTGCCACATTCAGATTACTCCATAACTAATGTATGTGATGGTGTCACTCCTTCAGTGAGCCAATCATCTGCTGACGCCGCTGACATGACAACGGCATCAGCAAAGTGGTCAGTGAGGATCAACTGGTAACACCTACTTTTTAAAGCTTGTGCTAAGCTCCACTGTTGTGTTTAAGCTGTTCTGGAAAGATTAGGGATGCACACTGGCCCAACAATGGATTTGATAACTACTTTCAGCCCATTGGTAAATAATAAATGCCATTTTACGTAGACAGTGGCCAATATTTACTTGCTGTGTCAGAGGTTGAATGACTTGCATGTACGATTTGTATGTCATTCAAATATGTTGTAATGAGCGGGAGGTGAGAACCCTTTGACAATCAAATTATATAGGCCTCAGGCTGAAAGTCACTTGTATAAAGCCACCTCTCTAAGTATCTTGATAACCTGAACTGAGAATATTAGCCTTATAATCTTAACCATTGTTAGGCTAAATCAGGTTCTATGCCCCCCGTTCTGTGCATTGTAAAGCTGGGTACTCTTCTGGAACAGTAATGCAGTACTATAGGAGTACAAGTGTGTCATGCTGTGGAACAACCAATTCTGTTCTGCACATGTAACAGGGTAAACACTGCCTGAAATTCATGCAACAGCATAAACTGAAACTACAAATTAATTTCATTACCAATTATTTCACCAATTATTTTCTCAATGACAATTAAGCTGTTAATGGTAAAACTTGCCTGTTTTGTCCATCAACAAGAGTCCCACCAAAGATAAATAAATCAGTCAATAAAATAATTACTGAGCATGGAGTTTTAGTTCCCATGAAACATAGAAATACCATGATGTAGGACCTACTTTGTGTATTTGTCCTTGTCCCAGGTGAATACCTGTGCATCAAGAAATACAAGTCAGTGACAGGAGGATTGTTAGCTTGAGAACAAATGCAGTGGAGAAAAATATCCACAAGAGGACATCAGTAGCATCTGAAAATGAAGAAAAAAATAAGGAACACAAATATTTCATATTTTTTATTTGTGGCTCCTGTATACATCACAGACGTAGTAAAGTAGTAGCTGGAAACATTATAATTAGAGGCTATAGGAAATGATTATGATGACTGAGTCCCCTGTGTTAGGCTGTGGCAATGAAACAGTTAAGGATGGAATGATGTGCACTGCAGGCTGGTGGAAGAGATATCATATCCTCTAGCAACAACAAGCACAACCATGACTTAGATGTTTCTGTAAGAGAACTTCTGCACTGTTCGTACATATTCCAGAGACAGCACAGCCTGAAGAGGTGAGTTAGCATGATGTGATGCCCATGTCACATCCAAATGGAAAAACCATTATGCTCTATTCTGATAGCGTTGTGTGGGTTGTGTATTTATGTGCAGTTCTGCCCTAGCCCATCCATTAATGTAATAACAAATCACCAATAGTGCAAATATAGCTAAGTATTAAAGAATAACCGTATTTGAGGCCACATGCATTAATGTGTTTGCATTTATTTTTACTCTTCTTCAGGCCCAGGACACTGAGAAAGATGAGAAGAGGTGATACGCCTCTTTTAAAGCAGATGTCAAGTCCTTGCTTGGGAAAGAGTGAGCTTCTTTTCATCTCTCATTCTCTCACTATCTCTCTCTGTAATGCGCTAGTGGCTTTCTCCAGTGCTGCTGTCCTCCCCCTCAGATATGACTTTGACTAAGAGCTAATATGAGGTCTGCGCCAGCAGCAGGGAGATGTTTGAATCCAAGAAGGACAAAATAAGAAAGGAGATGATAACTGAGTTTGAGATACATGTATGACTGAGTGGTTTGGTACAGTAATGACCACTCAAAAACCTCTGGTGGGATTATACACAGCCACTGGAAAGTGATGACTGACAATACTTATTTTGCAAAAAAAAATAAAAATAAAAAATTGCAAAAAATTTTCCACATATACAACAGATTTAAGGAACCTTCCAAAGATGAGAGCATACGTTAGCACAGAGTGGAGGGGGCACCATTAAGACACTCCCCACATTAATGCCTTCTGCAGAACATAATCATAGTACAGTACTATCAGTAGCAGCAATGTGGTCTAATGTTTCCTAAACATGGTTCTCTGCTAATAAATGAGAGACTACTGTCATGTTTAAAAACATTTTTATCTCAAGTTTTTGATAAAGAAACTGAAATTGGGACACATTTTCAGTGCAAAATTAAAGATGTTTGTTATTTAGTGTAGATAATGACTCTAAAGTGGTCAGAATCAATGAGCATGTCATTTGTGTTCTGATTCATTACTACAGTTTTGAAAGCTTCATTCTTTATATTCTTTTCAGAACACTGCAAGTGCAAAAGTATAGGGGAACTGATAAATATTATCCAGTAATGGTAGTTTAAATTTGTTTACACAGTCATTTATGAGGACATTTTTAGGATTAAGATTAGTTTAAGGTTTGTTAGTGACTGTATTTAAAGTTAATGTTAGTCACCAGCAAATAAGTCAGTGCAATATCCTGTAAACACAAAGGAACACTGCATTTGTATGTGTATATGTAACAGGGTTAGAGAGCACAATAGGGGGGCAACAAGGAGCAGATGGTGCTCTCTCTTTGTTGACAGACAGTTTTGACATATTCTCAGGATTAGCAGTTCTGTCAACATGATACCACTGGATCCTTAAAATAGAGAGAGATGGGCAGTCAGAAAAGCAAAACTGTAATTGTTTACCAGCACGGACAGGGATACACAGTGACGGAACCTCTCTTGCTATCCTGCTAAAGCTAAGCCTCAGTGAATCATTTTGAGAGGACACTGCCTGCAAACATGACTGACACAGAAGGTAAGCACAGAACACGAGAAACACACTAATGATTCAAGTTCACAGGAAAAATAATAAATATGTTTCAATAAAGGCAATGCACCCCATTAAAATAGTAATGCAATAGATACTGTAAATGTGTATAATTTACTCCGATAAGAGCAAGTGCTGATCAACAGCAGTATTAGGCAATGCATGGTGAAGATAACTTAGTAGGCAGAAGTAGTAAATAGTGTTGCAAACCCCTGAATAACAAAGGTCTAAGGATATACACAACCTGTCAAAAGTTTGGACACACCTTCTCCCCCAGTGGTGTTTCCTTTTATTATTTTCAACATTGTACATTAATACTGAAAACTTCCAAACTGTGAAAGAACAAGTATGCAATTATGTAATGAACCACAGTGATAAACAACCCAGAACATGTTTTATACCTTAGATTGTCAACAGTAGCCACATTTATCTTTGATGACAGCTTTGCACCATCATGGCATTCTTTCATCACGGTCATGAGGTAGTCACCCCAAATGGTTTTCAGTTCATAGGTGTGCCTTACTAAGGGTTAATGTATGCCATTTCTTGTCTTTTTATTGTGCTTTAGACCATCAGTTGTCTAGTGCAGAGGAATGGGGGTACAGAGTCAATGGTTCTATTAGTGCCACTACAACTACTCTACAAACTACTGTCTGTGAAGATTCTCTGTCATCCAGGCCATGGTATACATGGTCTACAAACTACTCTACTCCATATTATGGCAGGAAACACTCTTTTACGTCAAGAGAGCCTGGCTCTCATGAGGACTGTCCCAGGAAATGGAGAACAAGAGCCACTTCTGCTGCAGAGGTTAAATTTATTAGAATTACCATCCCCAGAAACTGACAAAAACAGCACCTCAGATAGTGTTTGATGGCTTTGGTGACAGGCTACTGACTTTGCACCCAGTCTTCCTCTGATGGTTGTGAGAGGGCAAGAAATGGCACAAATTAATTAATGACACAGCACACCTATGTACTGAAAACCATTCTGGTGACTAATTTGGGAATCTGATGAGAGAAGGACATAGCTACATTTAACGCTAAACATGTTTTTTACCTTCTCCAAAGAGAGATTTGGGGAGTATTGTTGTTAGCAGCATTGGAGTACACACAAACACTAGGTTACTCAAGTAGAAGTACTGTTACTTTATGATTGATACTTTACTTGATTGATTGATACCTTATTGATCCCACAAAAAAAGGGGAAATTCACAAAGGGCAGTGAATTGAGCTTGCGCCTTGCAGTTGGGGGAAAAAAAGGGGGGGTACAATTGGGAAAGAGAGTAAAAAAAGCACAGTTTCCAGTATTAGGCTCCATAGGAAGAAAAATTATGGTCACGTACACGAAAAACAGCTTATGGTTATAATGACTCAAGTAGAACTACTTGAGTAAGAATAAAAAAGTGTCTCATAAAAATTCAGTTCAATTCAGTTCTATTTGTATAGCGCCAATCATAATCGGCGATTATCTCTAGGCGCTTCACTATTTGAGGCCGAGACCTCATGACTATAATGAGAGTAATCCCAACAGAACCACCAAGAGCAAGCCAAATGCGACAGGGCGGAGGAAAAACTTCTTTTAACAGAAGAGAAAAACCTCCAGCAGAACCAGCGGCTCAGGGTAGGCGGC
>JAQQAE010015206.1:0-12129 GCA_029823295.1 Pseudamia nigra
ACACCCCCACACACACACACACACACACACACACACACACACACACACACACACATGCACAGTTATAAAGCACAGTACTGTTTCATTTCCCTTCACAGACAGTTGAAAATGATTATCACATTTACATTTTTTTATATTAATAAATTTATATACTTAACACAACTCTTATTTTCTACAATTTAAAGGTGTTTAGATAGGTATTAAATAGTTACTGCTGTACAATTCAGTGCTGAAACTGAACAGTTGTAATACCCTTTAGCCACTGGCAATATTATGACCATTCATGCACACAATTAAAAGGCTATGATATTTTAGTAATTTTTTAAATTCTCAGAACAGAGTAAACCTGACTGTGATTTTATTCACATAAGTGAATTTTGATTTTATGAATAATTTAACATTTAATGGGAGTTTTACCCTTGTTTAAGTACTTAAATGTACAACAGAAAAGGGTGCAGTATGTTATCTCTTTTGGGACTTGTAATTAAAACTTGAAAGTGTAAGGCATCAAGAGAGACAGATACTGTAAGTGGGTAAGCGGGTGGGTTGAAGTGTTAGGGGAGATGGTGTGGAGTTACTCATCACCATTGTCTATAAAAGGTAAACAGCGTAATAGAGCACATACAGCGGGTGAAAGTCAGTTGGACCCTTTTACGATGAAAGAGGGAATGGGATAGCTAAGGACACATGGCCTCATGGTCACAAGACCCCCAAGATGATCACAACACTCCTCTAATACTCCACCAATTAAACAGGGGTTGTTTTGCACGATGATGAAACATTATCACAGGGAACAATTCATGACTCAAAGCATTCCTGGCTATATGAGCCCAAGGCTCAAGAACTTAAGTCCTAATCCTTCAAACGTGTGCAATATTGTCAGCTATATATAGAGGACTTCACGTTTTTAAATGACCCCTCCCCATGTCTGTTCTGAGACGTCAAAGTAGCATTTCGCTGTGGCTTTGTCTGTCAGAGAGTAGGCAGAAAAGCAATGTTTGATGCACCTATTGATTACTTTGGTTTGTTGCTGTCTATTGTTATTGTGTAATCAAGCAAGAGGGAGGGCAGCTTGTCAAGGATTTATCGGCCTCTGCTTCCATATTTCAACTGTTAAAGCACATATATTTTCATGGAAACAGATTTATGTAAATAAAGAAACAAAAGAAAGTAAATAAATGTAAAATATTTCAGAATACATCATACGAGTATGGCTCTTTTACCTGTTTACCAAGTCAGCTACATAGTAGGAAAAGGTGAGCAAATTCAAAATGCATTTGTAATCTGCTGTTTATTTTTCTCCTCTTCAAATGTCTTTGTGTGTATACTAATTTATCTATGCACAAACTCCTTTTAGATCTTAGGACTGTGATCTCTGCTCTGAATTTGGGGAATAAAATAGGCTGCCTTTATACATTTTCAGAGAATTATTGCCACACTTCCCCTTTTCCCTTTCAATAATATGAGGTAGTATTGCATGGGGCTTGTCAGAAGTGGGGGTGGGGCGGAGGGGGTTTTCTGCACTCTTTAGCTGCCTGAGTGCAGCCCTCCCAGCACTGCTAATAAATTATTAACTCCTGCTGACAAATACTGTTATGGAGACTGCTGCAGATCTGTTGCATTCTTTAACAAGATTGCTGTAGACACATGTTACAGGAGGATAGGGTCTCCATCGCTCCCTCTTCTTTTCTCTCTCTATATCCCCTTCTCTCACTCACGCCTCAGCAGTTTGACTGATGGCTGGAGACCAAAATAAAAGTGCCTGAGAGACTGAATATTTTAGTGGTAAAATAATACCACTTGATTTACTGTGTAATACAAAAGCAGTGCTTTGTTTCACTCTCACACTCCATTGAGAATGAGGTGCTTGTTGCGCTTCAGGCTTAAGCTTTTTGGGGGCATGAATAAAAAATGTCAGAAGCTACATTGTCAACCCCGGTATACCACTCACACAAGCTAAATCCTCTCAACTTTACTCTGACTTTTGAATTCCAATTAACAGTACCACAATTTTGAAATTACTTTCTGTTTGGTATAATTGCAGGAAACAATTTAATGACTGATTAAAATTGAGTGCTGAGTCCCTCTAAAGACACAGACTACAACACATACAGGCAAAAAAATACAGAAGTGTAGACTGACAAACTGAGTGACAGACAGGCTGACAGACTGAGTAGATATAGAGGGAGGCATGGGTCTTGTGCCCTGTCACTTACCTGCCTGACTGGGTTTGTTTGTGCAGCTGCAGAGACACATGAGATTAACTTAGACCATTGTTTATTGTCCCACTTCACTGCTCAGGTTGATCTGTGAGCGTGTGCCAGACTGTGTACAGTATGTGTGTGTGTGTGGACAGAGGAAAAACTATTTACGGAGACTGTTAGATTCTAATATACAGTTATCTGAATCTAGAATAATTTTTGATCTACTTATGTTATGATTTCTACAGACTTTTTGGTGTTCTTTTGCTGGATTTTTTTAATGCTTCAAGAATTAAACAAAAATAGAGAAGTCATTTTAACTTATCTACAAAACATATTCAGACTGTCAGCCCAGTCTTCTTCAAAAATATTTTTTGTCAGTCTATTTTATTTTTTTCTTGTTGTTTTTTGTCTTATGTAGAAGAGTGCCTTTGTTTTTGCACGATTTTAAAGATTTTGTATAGTAGATAAGACATTTTAGACCACTTGTAAACTGTTCTGTTGAACTGCATATTTATCCAATAGTGAAAAAAAATTGGATGTTGCTTTAAAGGTTGATCAGTTTCAACCTTAAAAGCAGCACCAACAGTCAAACTGTGGGAGTAACTAAAGTGCTGTCACACTGACCCCTGTGGATTGGACAAGAGAACTGGGTAGATGATAATCAGTGACGAAAATTATTACAAGTATCCTAAACATTTTGTCCTGTTCAAATGCACACATACTGTACCTTCACACCTTTGATTGCATCTTTTCTTTCCACTTTCTCCCTCTGTTACTGTCCTTCTCACACCAACATGAAGTTCTCATACTGTGGAGAAGATTGAGCTTTAAGCAGTTGCATTAGTTTTAGTGGTCAGTGTCCTGTAGTTAAAAAAAGGCAGAACAACAGCTCAAGGAAAAGCAAGGAGTTAAATAAGCTCTAGCTCCTTCTTTCCTCTCCCCATCAATGGGAAGACCATATTATCCCCTTTTTAATTTAATACCAAACGCATAATTAGATTTGCTGGCACAGTGTTTAATTTCATTCATTGTGGCACACAGCATGAGTGTGGCCTCATTAATTGTGAGAAAAGTGGCATTGGTTGTATAAAACTTGCACCAAAAAGAGTTGGGACATAGAAGGGAAAAAAAGAAAAAATGGAATTAGCATGAGTTTCTTTTGCACCTGATATGTGAAATACACTCTTCACTGTAATATTCATGAAAGCATGTCACAGATTTGCAAATTTTGTCCTCCAATGTTAGCTTTTGATTTGAAGCCACTTAAGCAGGATTTGTTGGCCTGGGGGAATGTTGTCATGCCAAAATGTTAATAAGTTCCTAATTTGATGAACAGAAACAAAAGAGGACAAGGTTGGTTTTTATTTATATTTCATTGGTTATGAGTAAAATTGAATCATACAAGGAAAACGATAAGGTGTTTGAAGGACAAAGTTGAAAAATAACACGATATTTAACAGATAAAGAATATTGCTCACGCAGAAAGAAAAAAAGGAATATTACTAAAAAATTTACATTAAATTGTTTAAGTTAAATTGTTTAAGGCGTTAACTTAAATTTGTTTTTTTCCTGTTGTATCTACTGGTATTCAGTGCTTTGCTAACACACTGCATGAATAAGTCTTGAGGTTTGGGCCAGGCCCCAAACAGGCACAGTTCCAGCTCTAGATCAAGCCATTGATCTACATTAAACAAAGAATTAGGAACCGCATGGCCTGTGGCGAACCTGATAGACCACAATCAGGTGGACATTCCCACTCTGTTCTGCAATCTCTTTCTGCAAAGGTGCAACATTTAAATTTTAGTTAGTCATGCAAAATACTTCCAGATAACTTGCAGTATTGCATAACAGGAAACATTCCTCTGTGTGTATTGCTGATTATCCTCATGGAATGCTCGTTTTGACTCTTGTCCTTTGTTGCTCCACAGCAGAGTCATGTCTTCCAAGCAAGCCGCATCTCCTTTTGCCTCTGTGGTTGATGGAGATGATACCATGAACCAGGAGCACTTGTCCTGGGAAAAAGAGGAAAGCGCAGAGGCCCATGGCACACCACAGCTGCCCCTGCACAGTTTGCTTCATGGAAAAGCTCACCCTGATGAAATGCAGCCACTCAGCAGTGTTCCACCAGAGAGTGACTGGGACAGCCTGTTGTCAGCCCAACAGCGCATGGTGAGAAAAAAGTGATCTAAAATTTTTAAATCAGAGATGCTGAGCTGAATAACAAAGTATTCAAGCAACTCAGTGAATATCTCAAGTGAAAAGCAACTTTGCTAAATTCTGCCAAAACTGTTATATTTTCAATCTTTTTCATTCTTCTATATTAAATAATAGATAGAATAGAATTACACAGAACTGTTAGAATAGTTATGGGCAGGCACAGTGACGCAATTAAATAAAATGTCTTTTTAAGAAATGTATTAAAGCACACAAATACAGAGTCGACATTTCAGAAGCATTACATTTTTTTCTGTTCTCCTCTGGGCGTTCAAGGCTGAGGCTCAGAAGACACTCATTGTTACTTGCTTGTACCAAGAAGCTCAGGACATATTTTATCACTCAATCCAGCACCATGGTTTCCTAATACTGTGAAACCGCTGGGATTCTGAGATCCTCAGATTTGCAGCTCTGCCAAACACTAAACCATTAGCTATTATTAGGTTAAACTGAGGACAACTCTCCTTCAAATAATGTTAGAACCCAAACTGCTTCATGATCGATGAAAGAGAAAAGATCTCATTCCTGTGCAGCTTGTGGTCATGTTGCTGTTAAAACATGTCTTTGACACATGTGTTTTATATTTCTTGTTATGCATGAGCTAAATCTGCAGCCAGACACTGTACATTCATAGAGCAGAGATACTCTGATATGAGTAGAGTGTAGGCACTTGTGGACTATAGACATGGGAGGCAGGTGGTTGTCTGTGACAGACGGGTCGGTGGTAAAGAGGCCCTGAGGGCCTCTGAAGTAGCTCTGGAGTTGGCCACTGAGACCCTCAACATCTTAGCACTGACACAAACATACACATGAATAGTATGTGTAGTGCACTGTGCCTCATGATGCTGAGGTATGTGTGCTCTGTGTGATGCAGGTATTTCACAGGCTGTGTCCTTTTAATTGTAGGATATCTATAGTAGGATTATAAGCAGTTTTCATGCACATAAATTTTATTGCACATACATTTTCACCTGTATTTGTATTTTATGTCTTTATGGCAAAAGCTTATTGTAACTTCCTAATAACAAGAGGTCTAGCTCAGACAGTCTAATGTCAGAAATAATTTTAATCGAAGTTTCTACTGCTGATGAGTTTTATATTAAAAATATGATTTTGTAACTTATATGAAGTGAATCAGACAGAAAACACCAATATTAGAAGTATAGTAGAGACAGAATTGTAGTCTTTTATTTGTGTAAAGAAGAATTGTCACTAAACTCAAGGGCTCTACAGTTTGAAAACATTTAACAGAAATTGAGCACTAAATGCTAAATGCCAAGTGAGCCTGTTGCTTCTGTTGCACTGGTCTAATCTAAAAGATATTTCCCTACAGATAGAAAGGTGCAAATGTTATTTTCAGCATGTGTGCTTTATTTTTACAAGTTAACTGAAATCAAAAAATAAGTTAATTGTGAAGAAAGGAAAAAGCAAAAATAGTAAGATAAATGAGCAACAGAACAGAGGTAAATGAAAAATGGAGGATGAAAGAGATGAATACCAAAAGAACAGGGAAAGGCATAACGTGAATGGAATGAGAGTATTGCTGATTACCTGACTCCTCTGCTGTGCCATGTGTCTGTGTGGGCTGTGCCTTGAACCTGTGCCAGCTGATTAACCCAGCACTGCTCTACTCCCCTCAAGCACTCTGCACTGTCTCTGCCACACTGCATAATCATCCAACTCGGGGTTGGGAGGCGCAGAGTAGGCTGGCCGGTTGTGCCACCCTGGCGCTTGGTACTAGACCACCCTACACACCACTGCAACTCTTCCTGGGGCTCGACATGCCACGCAGGGATAAGAAATTGGCACTGTCAACATTCCTGCCCAGTTTACCACATTCCTGACTTTTTCTGTAGGATCATCAGTGGCTCTCTGGAGCCATATCCAGATATAGTTCTATCATTTAGCGTGTCTCCTTTACACTCTGTTATCACATTGCTGTTGATTAAAGCTTACATTTCAATGATAGGCATGCAGTTTGTGTTGGATACAGATGTGTGTCATGTTTATTTTCTTTGCTCTAGCCATAGCAGCAGGTTTGCCCAAGTTTAAATCAGAGCTAAGTGTTTCCCCGTTAACGGTTGCAGGTCCTGGCTGCTTAGCTACCTTCTGCTTTCTCAGACTCCACAAACCATAATTAACATTACCTTCTGTCAGACACAACCCTCAGCCATGGCTCATGTGCTGACTATACACTCCCATGTGCAGAGTATTCTTTTCCTTTCTCTCTGCTCAAACTCTCATCCATTCTTTTCCTCTTTTCCTTCATGTCTGTTGTTTGTGCACAGGGAGCACTCAGACAGTCAGCCAGAGACAGGATCTTTAGTTAAATACTAAACCATACACAGGTGGGACTGAAAAACAACAACTGCTTGAGACAGGACACAGATTTACGATGGCTCAAGGCACTCAGCTGAGAATGGGTCTCCACTAGAAAATGAACAAATTACACAGCAGTCACCCTAACACAAATGCACACTCAAAAGCAATTTGAGAAATTACAGTTGGGAGGTTTCTGTGTGTAGTCTCTGCAGATGAAAAGTAAAGCCTGAGCACATTATGGATATGCCCTGTGAAAGTGTACCTCATCATTTCATCTCAATTTTTCACTTGTCATATCTCATTTACCAGTGCAGCTAGCTCTGTTGAAGATACAGAAGCTGCTGTATGAAAGCCAGAGAGAAGCCATTTGATATGGCCAAATCACCCTGAGCTCCAAAAACCCAGCAATCACTGCATTTGAATAGAAAACTGTCAAAAAGCTCAATAGAGCCCTGACAGAACACAGAAACACTCATCATTTAATACAAATCCCATCCCTTGTTGCCATCCCTCTCAACTTTTATTTGTCTTACAGGAATCTGACAGCAATAAAGTATGTTCCCTGTACTCCTTCCGGAACAATTCCACTTCCCCTCACAAGCCTGAGGAGGGGGCTCGGGAGCGAAGTGACCTGCTGAGCGGCTCAGCGTTTGGAACTCCTGAGCGCCGTAAAGGAAGCCTGGCAGATGTAGTGGACACGCTGAAGCAGAAGAAGCTAGAGGAGATGACAAAGACAGAGCAAGATGGTATGATTCCCTTGAACCTGTTTGTGTGTGTTTGTGTAAAAAATTTCCTCTTCAGTGGGCTTAATCCTCTTAAAATCTACATCTTAATTTTTATAACGTCTAGCTTCCTGACTGCTTCTTTTTGCCTCTATGTTGTATCTCTCCACCTCATGCACAGATGCAGGAACACACAAGTAGGGAATAATGACGTTACAGTGTTTCCAGTTTGTTCTGAACCTCTTCCAATGTGACAAAGACTGCGTAGCGCTAGCAGTACACATCAGCATAAGTGTGGTCTTCATCCATGCCAAGGCAAACTCTTTGACTGTAAAACTCGTAGAGCTGACCTGATGCCAGGAACATTACCTCTATATTTTGCTACACAGAACACTTTTCACTCAGCATAGTTATTCATCAAAGTTTGTTATAAACACTCAATATCCATTCTCATGGAGTTTACCTTTTTCATGTACTTTTCAACACATCCTCAGTTTAGAGTCATTATTTCATGCAGGAAAACTTTTTTCTTTGATAAGACTGTTAGGTCTCTGCCATATCTGCATCCTACTTTACCCTGCTTGGCTCTCCCTCCCACAGCCTGCAGTCTATCAAGAGTATGGCGGAAAAACAAATATTTGAAAGAGCTGCTGAAACACATCCCCCTTCTTAATTAGGGCTGTAGTAATATAACTACATCCAATCAAATGTTAAACCCCCTTGGGAATGCATGTGTCTCATTTAGTGTCTGGGGAGCTCTTAGCTTAAGCACTTCATCAGACGAATAAATTAGACCTCTGTTAGCCTAAAAATAATTTGCCACTTCTTTTTTAAGTGTTCGTTTGGTGATCTTTGTGTCAGAGCATTACAGGCCTCTCACCAGATAATCATTTAGGGCAATACTAACATGAAGACTGATTATTTGTGGGGTAATTGATATGATAAAAGACAGAACAATCAGCCCTTATTCATGTGAACACCTACAAATTGGTGATTATTTTGAGAACAGATATCATCAAAAAACCTGGAAAGGTCAACCTTTAAAAAAAATAAACACCTGAAACATGCTAAATGTAAATGAGCTTTTTCTTTAATTAAGCTACATAACATCTCTATTCATACACTAATTAATCCTGTATTATAACTACTGTATAATTATTCACTTTAGTAATTTGAAAGGAAGAAGACTTAACATAGCCATTTCACAGGTGTGTTCATTTGCTTTGTTCCTCTATATCAACCAGTATGCAGGCTAACAAAATGCACTCCTTTACCACTGGACTGTGACCAACAATTGGTCCTTAGATGTGGTAGTGATCTTAGGGCACAGGGCAGGTTAAGACAATCTTTTGTTGCAAACATGAATGAATGAACAAAGTGAACGTCATAGTTTAAAAAGCTATTGTTTCTATGTGAATGATTTATCCTCACTTTTCATAGCATATTTTACATTGATTTCTGATGAGGCTGATTTTCAGAACTGGATTGTCAGTGCTCTCTGTAGTGCTGGCGGCTGTTATGGTAATGAGCTCCAGCTGGTGAAGGCTGGTTGTTGCAGTAATTTAAATGGTCAAGTGCAGCTTGTAATCCAGGGCCGTATGTTAGCACAGTGAGGAGAGGGTGCTTTAGAGTGCCATACAGCTGTTTTAATCTCCTGTTAATAATAGAGACTTGGTCTGCCTCATGCACTGTGTGTCATCGTCACCAAAATAAACTCCCTTGTTGGAGGAAATTAGTTTTTGAGAAGGGAACATAGCAGAAGACAAGAGGCTCACAAAGTTCAGTATGCTGTCCCCAAGCTACAGAAACTGAGAGATACTCTGTTGCTGAGAGCCCTTGAGGAAGCTTCTGTGGTGATGATCAGTGATCACTGTAAAATGGAGTAAGAGGGACTCTTTGGCATTTCTAGAAAATGCCAAGGCACCTCGCAGAAACCTTTGAGAAATCATAATCTTAGGTCTTTGTTTATGAAAAGACACACACAGTTAGAACTTGAAAAGGGCAGGATTAACCTATTAAAGAATATACAAGAAGGAGAAGGAGGAGAAGCCATTTGTTGTCTTAATGATGTTGTTAATGTGGCACAAGCAACAGATGAGCTAAATATATTGCTTTTCTAAGCATGACAACTGTTGTGTCTAATTCTGCTGCTTTGGTGCCTGCCTAGTTGGGATCACCCAGGTCCTCAGAGACTCTTCACCATCTGCTGCCATTCTTCTTCAGGCTTTCTCCTCTGGTCAACAAAGTTTATTGTCCTGATAGACAGAATGCCACTGTGTGATGGAACTTAAGTAGAATTATATTAAATTGTATGTTACCAATGAGATTTGGTAATGTTTTTAACATAGCATTGATCATCAATTAAATCATTTTATTTTATTGATGACAAATTGAGCAGTGTAAAATCTCTCTATTAAGAGTTTAAATAGATAAATACATTCATTTGGTAAATAACGACAGTGGCAGAATGATTACTGGGGAAATAGATTATTCTACTTAAATGATGTATAATAAACCCTGAGTAAATGAATCAATTGATAAAATGTACCCTCACTTTTAAACTAGTAATTTGTTTCTTTTCAAAGAACAGTCTTGGCCAACTTCCTTGATGCCTATGATCATTCTAAACATAACAATAGAGACAGTGTTCACTGTTATACCTATATCCTTTCATCTCTATATATTTGTACCCTTTCACCCTCTCTATCCTTCTACCCTTCCTCTCCATTTCTGGTCCTTAAAGTGCTTTAAGTGCTTGTGACAGTGCTAATGAATGAAAATGTCCTCCCAGCAGCGAGCAACGCATTTAGCTGAATAGTCACCTTTGCTGTAAAAGCGCTATTAGGCCCTGTTGCCAGCAGGGCTAACGATTGTGCCCCATGTTTATTTACTAGGTATTGTAAATGCATTATTTATGGATAAGTCTCCAGACAGCAGTTGTCAAGAGTTAAAAATGTCAGTGTAAAGTATTAGCGGAAAAAGAAAAATAGCCACCATTATAAAAACCCAAGGTGACCTTGATTTGATTCACATGCAATTAGAACAGTTTTATATAATGCACTAAAGTATGAATCAATACCATGCAAGTCAACACAGAAATAGTTTGTGTGTTGAGTCTTTATGGTTGTCCCTAAGACAAGGACGGGTAATTGGGTTTCAGCTTCCTGACTGGGTTTTTAGGGATTTTCCGTATCTCCTCATCTACATGCTGTATATAACCAGCACCGAAGTGGATGCAGTTACACATATATCTCTGTTGTTATTTTGCAGCTAAATTATACTCTAGAATTATACAACAATTTAAACAATTCATATAAAATAAAAATAAGATGGACCTAGTAATATATACACTGTGATATTAAATGTGGTTTATTTTGTGTTGTGCCTTTTATTGATTGAGTTCAGAGCCTGATGAAGAGAAAAATAGTTTTGCTCAGCTCACCATTATATCTCTTTGTAGTATAAAAGGAGTAGTAAAATTACTTTAGAAATGGATACTTCTTTTTTGAGCAAACAAAAAAAAAAATGACAAGACATCACAAAGGCAAATACATTCAGAATTTCAAGGCTGTCCTTCATCCTGACTACAGCTATTGTAGACTGTCAGGATACAGTAGGGTATAGTAGGTACTCAAGCAGAAGACTCAACACCTGGAGCCTTTTGATAGAGTCTAATTAGCTTAGCAAAGGGAAGCCATACCACTGTTTAGCCAAATCTAGACCTCTTTTTAATCAACAGTAAATGGATATTTAATAACTTCAGCGATCTCTTACTGCAGATAACCCAAGTTGATTGTGGCATTAAAAAACAAAAATAATTACCTTTAGCATCAGGGTTTTACTTACTGATCTGGAATATGTTTTGTACGGCCATTTAGACCTCTGCCACTGCCTTTACCACTTCTCTCTTTTCATAAGTGTAATCCCCCTGGTAAGGTTGTGTATTATCACTGTATAATGACTGTGCAGTAGGTTGAGTGTGGGTGAGTGATCAGCATTGTGTTTGTAGCCCTGGGTCATTATCCTCTATTTCAGCAGACCATGTAATGAGATTCAGGGATTGGTGAAAGTGTTGGAAGAGAATAGGATCAGCTCTAAGCCCGTGGTTTGATTAGCACCAATGAACCCTTGACTCTGTTGTAGCACTGTCCCCTGTCAGTGTCACATCCCCTGCTGACTCCACATGCAGGAGCACAGAAAATTGGCTACAGGTGCTTGATGACACCAGACAGATTTTAAAGAGTGTGATTGTATTAGTATATATTTTTTAAAAGAAATTCTTTTCTTAAAAAAAGGTCTTGTATATATATATATATGACGATATTGTAAAAAATAAAAAATAAAATACCTCTTCACCTTTCCCTTTCTCAACAGAGTAATGCACTTTATTTCCTCTTCTGGTTCTCTCTCTTCTCCCCTCTCCTCTCTTCCCAGCTGCCATGTCATCTGGTTCTGCCTTCTCCCACCTAATTAATAGGAATCTTTGTTATAATGATCTGAGCATGAGCCTCTGATTCTATGCATATGCAATAAAGGCTGGAAATCTGGCTCCCTTGGCAGCAAATTTTGAGGCATTCTCCAGGCCCATATCTGTACATTTCTGACTGCAGCATCCATCAGGACAGGATCATCCTGATCTAACACACACACACACACACACACACACA
>JAQQAE010015207.1:0-12128 GCA_029823295.1 Pseudamia nigra
GGTGGATGCATGCCGCAAGTGCGCCTTATAATCCGGTGCGCCTTATGTATGGAAAAAAATTAAAAATGTGACATTTTGGATGGTGCGCCTTATAATCCGGTGCGCCCTATAGTGCGGAAAATACGGTAGTCATAATTACAATTAAGGCATACTTTAAAGTACATACTACCTTATTGTTGGGTGAAGCAAAATACAATGAGCCATTTGTTGTCACACTATGTGGACAACATAGTGTGACAACAAAGGAGGAATGTGTCTGTTGATCCCACCCACTTTTTTTTTTTTTTTTTTCCCCTTTCACACCCATTAAAATGCCAGGAGCTCTGTTAAGGTGACATGTCGTGTTTGAGCACAGGGCCGTTTATAGCGACAAATTGTAAAACAAATTTTCACCACAGCATCACTCATCATCGCTGCTTGCCGACAGCAGCAGTTGTCCATCACACTGGAAACTGTCCAAATTTGTGTCCGTTTACGTTTTTGTCAGGACATGAAGCAACTGGGAGGTGTAGCTCCTCCCTCCTTCCCTCCCTCCCTCCCAAACAGACACACACACACAGGCACTATTTGGCTGAGCAGGACCTCTAAACAGAGAGTCTGATCTTTCATATCACAATAAATCCAGATTAGGATTTTAATCCAGCCACTTAATCTGGTTTATCCCCTTAATCCCCGTCCGTGTGTGTATGTAAGGGGTAAAAGAGGGGAAATGCTGCAATTCAGCCCTGATGAGGCTAAAAATACTGCTCTATATGTCTTTGTTTTTGTTAAACCTGATGAACAGTTTTCTTACATAAACACGGTAGAAGTAGACAGCTGTGAACTGAGCGACCGGGCCAGGGAGATGCAGACAGAATGAAGAGTAAGACGGATCCCTGCACTCGATGAAACGTCTCCACAGAGCAGCTGGAACAACCTAAAACCTGCCAGCAAAAGATAAAAGGGAGGAGGAGGCTGCCTTGTACTATAGTAATGGGTGCAAATGATGTCCATCTTTTTGAAACTCCACTGTTCTTCCCTTGACTTTCTCCCTCTCCTCCCTGTTTCTCTCCAGAATGTGGAGCTGCCAGACTCTTTCACTCCAGAGCTCAAAGATCTGCTAGAGGGGCTGCTGCAGAGAGATGTGTCCAAGAGGCTGGGCTGCCAGGGCCAGGGGTATGGAAACACACAAACGCATACAAGTACCCATGGCACAAGTACACATTGCCGTCTGCCGCATACCTGCATTTATGTCTGCCGACACGCAGATGAAGTCATCAGTCACACAGACTTCGGAAGCTGTGCTCATTAGACTCTAAACATGAATGGTGTATTTTGTGAACTGGTGGATAGAAGCTGAGTTCATAAGTAATTTCATCAGCACTGTCATTTTGCATCATCTTAGTCCTAAAGCGTAGTGATGGATCACTGTCTGCAATGGGCATGTGGCTAAATAGCTGAATTATGAGTGTGATTATTGAAAAAGTAATGTGGCAAACGCTGCCACCTAGTGTACAGATGGAAACTAACAGCCCTTGTGTCTCTGTTCACACACACACACACTCATGCAGAGCCCTTGAGGTGAAGGAGCATCAGTTTTTCAAAGGAATTGACTGGCAGCAGGTGTACCTGCAGAAGGTGAGTGAGCTGTGCTTCTCTATGAATCATCTTTTATTCTCGGAGCTTCATTTTATTCACACTCTGTTTCACAAAGACACTGCCTTTAGTTATTCGCTCAACTACACAGGGTCACATGATATGCAAAAAAATGTATAAAAACATAAAAATCTGACGTTACCACGCTTTACTATTTACTGATATACATAGCATGACTGTTAAACTTAGTGAACCTCTAAACAATGCTGCAGAGAGCATGCAGTTTATAGTGAATGGACGAGTAGTCTTGTGATCTCTGCCAGGCTAATAAAATGAAAAAATGACTACAGATCTGCATTGTTATGGTCACCTGATTTGCTGTTGATTGGCTGTGATGTAACAAAAATGTAGAAGGTTTGTTTTATGGCATGTTTTCTCCTCTTTGCAGAGACTAGTTTGCGTAAAGCAGTCATGTACTTACAGAAACATTTGACTGTTCATAGCCGCAAACTGTGAGTTTACTGTTGGCAATCACACTTCTGTCTGAAAAGTATTTTTAATCTATAAAGAACTTTTTTCTATGTAAATTACAAACTGCACTCAGTAAATACAAATGTAACTGGTTTGGAAAAAGTGTTAGGAAACGGGTTACATTGGTATTCATGACTACATTCAGGGTTTCAAGATTTGCAAAACAAACATGCTTTCATAATGAGTTTTTAAGTACAGTATCAATACTGTGTGGATTTGACCAGATGGTTGAAATCCTACTAGTCTTTAAAAATGTATTGTATTTTATGTGGTTAAATAAAAAAGCAGTGGCTTTTTAGACTAGCTGGATAAAATAGCTTTGATTTCAGTGTGTTATTTAATTTAGAATGGTTTGTTAAATTGTCTAGAAACACAGTGTTTCTGAAAAACCTAAAGAAATACAATTACAGGTTTCCATATTACAACTGACCATGGCTCTTTCTTTAAAGCAACACTGGATGGAGCCACACTAACCATTAGTCCACTACAGTTACAGTTGCTATGGTTACCACATCACTTCAGGGGAAGCACTGCTGTGGGACTGTCGCCTCGTTGTTTTGCTCACTCTCTTCTCCTCTGTCTCTTTCTTTCTGTATTTCTCTTCTGTTGCCTCTTGCCGAACACATCTGTGTCGTGTCCCTCCCCGTCAGTATTCGCCCCCTTTAATCCCTCCCAGGGGAGAGGTGAACGCCGCCGATGCTTTTGACATAGGCTCCTTTGACGAAGAGGACACCAAGGGCATCAAGGTAAAACACACTGGATCAGAATTGTATTACAAAAGGAAGTCTTGTCATAAGTCACATCACTGAAGCATACAGATGGTTTCAAATCCTCACCGAGTTGTTTTCCTCCTTCTCCTGAACAGCCTCCTTCCTCGTTAATGTGGCTGCAGTAACAGTTATTCATGCTCCGACACCCCAGTGCAGAGGAATAAAAGACAAAAGCTTTTGTTTACTGTTCCCCAGACATTGTGCCATTAACATAGGAGTCATAATCTAAGTAATGGTGGCAAAGTAATGCATTAAGATGCAGATGGGGAACTATATAGCTCCTTAATCCAGCCTATATGAATTACCGAAATTAATGTGAATGGGATAGGCTGCAAGGGTAGTGTGTGCTTATCTATGCTGAATGAAAATGAGGTCACCTCAATAAAGCTGCTATTGAGGTGACCTTTGAACTGATGCAATGACATGGCTGGTTCTGTTTTTCCCACTTTTTTAAGATGTTGACTTTGAGCCTAAAAAAATGACAGGTTATAATTTCCAATAAAGTTATATGTAGTGCAATTCATGCAGAGTAATTGGAGCTATTTTGACAGTCAAATAGCATTTTAGTAATATTAATTTTTAAAAAAAACTCTGAAATTTGTTGCAACAGACATACTGTATCTGTTTGTGTTTTATTTGAATACGACTTCACCCTGATCACCTGGCGTCATGAGATGGAGTATAAACAACCACTAGCTGTTTACATGAGCTGATATAAAAGTGTTGACATCTGCAAACTTTATGTAACAGTAAAGTGGGAAAAACCATTTGCAGGGACTGTTGCTATAAACACACCGTATGTTTCAGTTACTGGACAGTGATCAGGAACTGTACAAGAACTTCCCTCTGGTTATATCGGAGCGCTGGCAGCAGGAGGTAGCAGAGACCGTGTACGAGGCCGTCAACTCAGACACGGACAAGAACGAGGCTCGCAAACGGGCGAAGAACAAGCAGCTCGGCCATGAGGAGGGTAAGAAAGTCACATATACACACAGCCCTTAATGTGGTTGCATACTTGGCCAGATATGCTCACCTTTTGTGTGCACGTGCGCAGACTATGCCCTGGGAAAGGACTGCATAATGCACGGCTACATGCTGAAGCTGGGGAACCCCTTCCTGACCCAGTGGCAGCGCCGATACTTTTATCTTTTCCCCAACCGTGTGGAGTGGAGGGGAGAGGGCGAGTCACGGGTGAGCTCAACACACAAGCACCATCACTTCTCCACGTTCACGTCTGTGTTTTCTCGTACGAGTGGCTCCTACCACTTTTCATCTCTCTGTCCGTGAATTCATGTTGTCTGTCTGTCTGTCTGTCTCCACACCACACTGAAGGAGAAGTGGCTAAAAAAATTAAAACCGCTAAAAGAAGGGGTGAGTGTTACTTTGTGTCGGGTGTCTGCCATGTCCTCAGCATCAAAGTGCTGTTTAGAGCCGTAGTCCACTCCCCTGGTCCAGACTCTTTAGTATGCTTCTGTCCTCAGACTGCTGCTATTAGAAGCCACATTTAGATACGTTTAAGCAGGAAACCAGAGCGACTTTAACAGGGTTTATCTGAAGCACATCTTAAGACTACGCTAAGTCTTCAGACGTAAATTGCACTAGTTCCCAAGTGAGCATTTTTCTTGTAGAGCTGTGAACCTTTTGCGGTGATGGTACCCTCAGTGACGACAAATACACAAATTCTCGAATGTAACCGATTGTTTGTACAGTTATTGATATAGTGTAAACAGGAAGGAGGAACTGGATAATGCAGTAGGGCCACTCATGAGGCACAATTTCTCTAATTAGGCTGGAAAAATGAGCTAACACATAGGCCATTCCTATCTCACTGTGGCAACAGACACTTCCTGTTTGCGTCACTCAAGTGAACCCTCGGGATGATGTGTTAATTGATTCATACGAAGTGAAAATAAGAAAATGAGTGACAGAATCTACCAAGTACGGTAGTCTATAATACGCTCCACATCATCCACCTAAATCCCTGTTTGCAGAGTCCTGTTGTCCTAACAACAGTCCTGTTGTCACAGCTTGTTTTGTTTTTTGTAGCCAATGAGAAATGACTATATGACATTAGAGCATATCTTGATCCAAAAGGCATAGTCATATTCACCGAGCAGGTGATGTGATCAAATGATGAGTGTGATCCCTGGCATTAGAAACCATCATAATTTACTGCATTGTAGCGTATTAACCATGTTGAAGTTTTTCTAGTTCTGATGATGTCTGATCTTATGCAGATGCCGTTAGGAATGATGAGCCTAAATTTCAAACAAATGTAATCTGTAGCATCTGTAACTGCACCATAAGTCTGCAAAAGAGAGAAAGTAGGCTTTGGTTCTAAGAATTAAAACTGTACAGATTTTACATATTGTTATGCAACCTTGGCTAAATAACGTCTGCCTGATACTGTGATATTTCTAAGGTTCTGGAATGGTATGAGGCCTGTCCTGAGCCCTTGTAGGAAGTAAACAACAGTCCAAACTCTGTCCGAACATCTCCATCCTGTTTCATACATATGAAATCTGCCTTCGGGCAGCAGTTTACAAAATGCTTTCTGCAGTATCATAATTTACTTTCATTGTCACCTTTCCTTATGTCTCACTGGTCACCTTTTTTTCAGCAAAACCTGCTGACCATGGAGCAGATTGTGACGGTAGAAGAAACACAGATAAAAGATAAGAAATGTATCCTGCTGCGCATCAAAGGAGGGAAGCAGTTTGTGCTGCAGTGTGAGGTAAAAACAGCCCTCCCCCAAAAGTGATTTTGATTTATTTGTTCATGAGATTAGTGATAAAGAGCTGATCCCTGTATTTATTTTTGTCTGTAGAGTGATCCAGAGTTTGTGCAGTGGAAGAAAGAGCTGACCGAAGCGTTCACAGAAGCCCAGAAGCTGCTGCGTCGCGCTCCCAAAGTCATCGGCAAAGGCAGGGCCGGAGTGGTGGAGCTCTCCAAACCTCCCCTCACACACCGCAATAGCAACGGCTTGTGAACACATATACGTTATACACGCGTGCACACACACACACAGTACTGCCACACCTCGACACACACACACTGCATCCCCTCCTTTCCCGCATCCTCATTAGCCTCAGGACATCTGCCGTGAAACCCGCCTGTCCCTCAAAGTCTCATTCCTCGCAGTGTGTGTACGGACCACACACAACACTGTACCACATACATACAAACACGTCCGCTCAACATTACAACCCATCATGAGTTTTTTGCGCCACCATGGGACTTTGCCAGTCATCAGGAGAAAGAAGTACAGAAGGACAACAAGGAGTCAAACGAGAGAAATTCGGGAGGTCTCAGCATGTGAAGAACCTCTCCATGAATGTGACAAGGACCAGACCTCTCTGTCCCCCGTCTTTTGCTTGCTCTGCCCAACCCCCTTTCTCCCCTGACCTCCACCTCGTTCCCTAAGCTCAGAATCTGGTGAATGCGGATGGCCAGATGCTATCAGCTGAGAGGGGTTTTCCATCCCCCCCCTTTACTACACTGTCTCTCCGAGGCCATGCAGATGAGACCAGGATTTAGCCGGGAATGTATTTCTTTCAGACGGAAAACAAGAGGAAGGAAGGAAAAAAAGGCTGCTCGACTGGTTCTTTTCATCATCCCCTCTAACCATTCCTTCCTCCACTACTGACGTGCATAAAGTGCCAACATCAATATTTACTTGAGTCACCTGAACGCCCGGGGGGGAGCTGCTCGGAGGCAGATCTGTTGCCCGCAGAATCACACAGAGAGGGTGGGCGGGGTGAGGGAGGGTGGTCACGGGTGGTGGGGTGGGCAGCCGGATCATTCCAACGCAGCAAACAGGAAGTGCAAGCACCACGGACTCTTTTCAGATTGGCTCTTGTACAACCAGTTACCATAGAGACTAAGATTTCATTGGCTGACAAGCAGCAGCCGGTTGCTATGGGAACCGTGAAGACTGGTATACCTGGGGGACTGGTAACCAGGGACAACGGTGTAACTATTGTGTATGAAGGCTACACTTGAGAAAAAAGGAGAGACAGCAGGAGAACGGGGAGTGACTCTGAGTGTATATAAGTAACCCTTTCTCTGTGCATCTCCAGTGTTTTAGTCTACGCTACAACGTGTTTGCATTATCGGGGACTTCTCTGTATGCCTGTTTGTGAATCTGTCTGTCTGTCAGGACTTTTTGAGAGGGGTGGGGGGGGTTCCTATGGGTGGTAGTGACACGAGGAGTCCGACAGCTTTCAGTCGCTCACAGCACGTGCGCTTTTATTGGACAGTGTCAGTTTCATGATTAGGAGGGAGACCCCTCTTTAAGGGCCAAATGTCGTGCTGTGTGTGTGTGCGCGCGTGTGATGTGTGTGTGTGTGTATATGTTAATGAGACATATAGAAAGACTGTGTCATTGTGTCACAGACTTTGGAAGCAACAATTCACCATCCTTCTCACACACGATCATCCTCAGAGGTTTGTAGTTTCAGTTAGTCAGCTGTTGTGATAGCGTGGGTGCACCAGGGAGTATGAAGAAGACTGCTCAAAGCTAATTAAAGGAAAAATCCACCCTTAAATACACAGAACTGCATTTTTATACATAACATCTCATGATTTTAGGGGCATTTGTGGTTATTTTGATATGAAGGGTTGAAGTTTTCTCATTTGTTGCACTCACTCCTCTGATCTTGCCATGTCTTCTTGTGACTTCTCTACTGATTGCGATGTCCTGCTTTTACAAGAATGCCTGTAAAAACCCACCAGAGAAGTAAAGAGAGGACAAAGGAGTATATCTAGGAGAAATGCAAAGATTTGTTAAAAATGCAACGTTGTGAGCATAAAGCATTCCAGGCAACATTACATACAGTGCATGAAATGTGATATTCACTCACAATCACAATAGATGTCTACTTCTAACATCCATACACACCATCACTAAGGCCACTATAAACAGATGGCATAGTCCCTGTAATCCCAGATAAATACCATCATATGGCATTATTATATTTGCCTGTTTCACATATGGTCATCTTCAACATCAAAGCTGCCCCTACAACTGGGAACGTTGGAGGATAGTTTTATGAAAGCTCTATCCAGCTTGGCTCTTCGTGTTTAAAAAGGGTCTAGCATCTAATAAAACTTTGAATGGTAGGAATATTTTGTCCACATTAACATTTGTCCACTAGGTATGTGCACCTGCATGTGCTTGACCAATGAACACCACGTTGCACCACCTGAAGGTGCAAACAGTCGACTCGAGTAATCATACAAATCTTTTGGGTCCTTTTCTGATTTTGCTGCAAACACGGGTGTCCATCACTACTCGCTGTTCCTCATGAGACACAAGAAGACGTTCAGGTTTACTTTGTACAGGATCTTTACTAGAGCTGAAGTTTGGCGACCGAGCTCCTTTCATTCTGAAAAAAAAAGCTTGCCGTGTCGCCCACGCAAGTTGTCAGCAGGAATAAGTGAAATACACCAGTGGAGTTGTGAAATCTATTTCTGAATCACCAGTATGTTTATCTATTGTTGAAAGTGTTTTTGGGTGGAGTTTTCCTCAACATGTAGTTAAATTTTTATGTCATTTTTATTCCTGAATGTGACACAGTTCAGATGAGGTGCAACTTTTAATTGGACTTGTCGTGCATGAAGTTTGTACTCGCTAAACCGAAGGGCAGAAAGACGCAGCAGACTCACACAAACATAGTGTTAAAGAGCACGACAGAGGAAGCAGTTATCGGATAAATGCATCGATTTCAGGGTTTTGTTTTCATGCAGTACATTGTCCTCATCTGTGATGTCTGTGCATTTCCAGAGCTGTGATATGTGACCTACAGTAGGAGAGGGCTTGATAAGGGGTGCATTTGTGCTTTTGTTTTTTTCATGTTTGGTTTGGTTTTTTTTTTTTTTTTGTAGCCTTTACCAGTGGGGGGGTGGGGGGAGATATTATCGTCTTTATAGAGAAATTTGCCACCTATCAAGGTGTCTTTTATTTTTGTAAACCAAAATGGTTTTTAATGTTTTTCTTTGAAAGTTATGTTGTTGCACCTTTTTTTAGCCCATTGTTGCTTAATAGTTGTTTATGTGCCAAATAACTGTTGCTGATTGAGTGGAATCAATGGGGAAGCCTCCATACGGAGCTCTTGACCCTTCTCACTGTGGACTTGGCTGCAGCAGAAAAAAAAAAGAAAAAAAAGACCAACATGATCCACGAATATGCTTGCACAGGCGAAGGACTCCAGCCTGCACTCGAACTTTGCCATGGTCGTGTTGGAGCAGCAGTGTGGGTGTTGTCGAAGGGTACAAAACTGTGACCAAACTCTTTTATTTAGTTTTTTGTTTTTTTCTCCCAGAGCTTGAGAAGAGAGGAGCCTCTGGCTTCCCACTGTGTTGCCATTGAAGTCGCCACACACCACCCAGCTCTCTCTGCTCATTCCTCATTTCCTTTCACACTGTATGTATGTCACGTGAGCGTGTGAGCATATGTGCGCCTCATTTATTGCTGTATGTCTGCTCAATGGACCTTTTTTTTTTTTTTTTTTTTCTCTTCTGGTTCATACACAAATTCTCTGCTCAAACACATGCTCAATACAAGACAATTTAAAAGGATGGCATATAGGAAAAAAAAAGTATATATAAATATATGTGTATATGAAATGACAAGATTCTCTAGGTTTATTTAAAAGATTTAATGTAGAAAACAAAAATTGTTCAGGGGAGGTCAGGGGTTTGATGTGAGTATAATTGTTCGTGGTGAAGACTTCAGCTCGAATCTTGCACATAAAGACTTTAGATATTGTACCTGCGAGTTACAGATGATTATTTTTGTTTGAA
This sequence comes from Pseudamia nigra, assembly GCA_029823295.1. Lineage (NCBI taxonomy): Eukaryota > Metazoa > Chordata > Actinopteri > Kurtiformes > Apogonidae > Pseudamia > Pseudamia nigra. The sequence continues at coordinate 9,681 of JAQQAE010015207.1, forward strand.
TACCGGACTCTTGCTCTTTCATATTTATTATGTGTCTGGAGAGCTCGTGGTCTTGTCTCTCCTCCACGTCGTTGAGCTCTCAGCTGAAAGCTCGTTGTAGAAAGTCCTCCGGTTTACACCCGTCAGAAGCTTTTTATTTTTTTCATTGTTGCCACAGACAAACACAAATACTACTGGCTTTGGGTTATTATTGCCATTAAGGTTATGATAATACTGATATATAATTGATAATATTATTCAATGATTAAATTTATTTTATTTCAAAGATTTTTTTTTTTCCGTTTTGTTCTCATGACAGGTAGGAAGTTGCGTGTTGGACTGCTTGTAAAAACAGTTCATGAATAAAAATCCTTTTTCCGTGTTGCCTGCTGTCACATTTACTTTTCCCAGTGTGCACCAACCAAACTGAAACTGATTTAAAGGACACATGTTTACATGGGTTACAGGAAAAAAAACATCTTCTCTGCACCATGATGGAGGGGAATCTGACAACTTGGTCCATGATCTAACGCTGAAGTATTTCAGTATTTCCATTATTTTATGAAGGAAGTAAACGTCCAGAACATCCTTTACAGTTCGAAACGTTACTGTGTGAATTTTTATACGATACACGTCCAACTCATTCATGTGATTACTCCGTGATTAGGTGAGTATCAATGTAAACAGTGAGCCTAGAAGTGCATTGTCTGTTGGGATGTCATTAAATTCAAGGTTGTTCACTGTACTGAACCCTGTGGACACGGGTCCTAATAATGGCATATGGGGAAACGAGCTTCCTTGGCAGAGGTCTGTGCTCTCTGACTGCTTCCTAGTTCAATGTATGTTTCCTTCTGTACATCCACACAAAGGGGGGAAATTACATGCTTATAATATTAATAATGTATGAATTACACCGTCCTACAAACTGACAGTGCATTAACTATACATGTGGTCAAAACTGAGTTCAGACTGGAGCTTGACCTTATGATTTATTCTGTATTGCTTTCAGAGAAAAAAAAGCGAAAAAATCTGCATCAACTTAAAAGTCCAGTGAAATAAGTTACTGTAATTTTGCTTTATTTCCCCAGTGATTTGACTGAAAATGCATTAAATGAGCTTTCTGTAACAGAAGTGAAAAATCTCCAACAGAACCGATGGTTCTGAGTAGGCAGCCATCTGCCTGGAACAGTTGGAGTTAGTGGACAGAGGAGAGACAAAAGACGAGTAGAGATCAAGCAATAAACAACACAGACACTGGAGGACATTCAGAGTCACCGGACTGATCCATAACCAGTGACAGGAAGCACAGAACTACAGGGAAAACACAAAGTTAGTAACACAATATAGATGACGGAACTCACAGTACCTGTGTTTACTGGGGTATTGGGTTTTATGTAATGACTTCAGTCTGTAGAAATACAACAAGATGGAAAAACAAGCCATTCTGACATTTTGTAACTTGCATCTCCCAGAAACAGTAACAATCATAGTCAAGATAACATTAAGAGAACTCACATTTTGCTCACAGAATATACATAGTTTATCTCCTGGAAATTCATTTGAGCAGCTCATTCAGCAGGTAAGAACAGTCGTATTAAGATGTCTTCAGTTTTCAGCTGTGGTGCAGAACAGTGTGATGGCAGTGAAGATGAAAGATTTCCTATAACATTCAATCCTGCAGCGTGTAGGTCTAAGCACCAACCTTTCGTTTTAAAAGCCCCAAATGTGCTTAAACCATAACAATTTCAAAATGTCTGCACGAAAAGAAGTTTGTTCCTAAGTGTAAGTAGAGTGTAAAAGTAACAAGTAAGAGTAAATGTAATATGAGTGTTGTTATACTTTTGGAAACTTGAGTGATCACTTAAAGTGAGTTCTAGTGATATAAAAGGGATGATTCACTTTTGTTCATGTGTTCCTCTCATTCCAAATGCATTTTACCCACAAGAAAATCACCTCTTTCATGTTCCATGATCTAACCAGGATTTATTTTCCAATAAAGGTAAATCTAATTTTAATCCTGATATTAAAAATTGTGCTCTGTATCGAGATACAGATGGCATTTGCATTCACACCTGGTATTATTAACACATTTTTGTTATCTGGATGTCGACCTCAAGTGTAAAACCTGCATATGAGTCATTTAAAGTGGTGATGAATCATCGTAGAGATGTAATCTCTTTGTCCAGATTGCGTTTACACCTCTATAAGACCTGGACAAACATATTCAGGGAGTACCCCAGGTTCTCCTAACTGGGATGGGCTGAAGCCCCCCTGACGTTGCGAGGATTATGGGGTAGAAAATGAAGTTCTGGACACATAAACCTCATTTTCTCCTGATATTAAAAATGTGATCTGTTTTGACAAGAACATTCAACAAGGTCTTAGAGAGTGAGAGGATGCTGGAGGAATGGAGGAGAAGTGTGCTGGTGCCCATTTTTAAGAACAAGGGAGACGTGCAGAGTTGTGGCA